>MU187890.1:28821-69245 GCA_016904865.1 Pissodes strobi | reverse complement strand
ATTTTTTAATCATTTTTGGATATGTTATGGCCTAAGGTATTAGGATTAAAAGAACTTTGCAAAGAGGCTCTACTTCAGTGGCGTACAGAAAAGTGGGTATTTTTCAAACCATTGTATTTCAGGTCGTTGCAAAAATCGGCCAAATGAAATAAAGATGTAAAAATGGGCAGAAAAGCGGTTCGGAATATTGATCATTAAAAAACCAGGTCACTACAAACATAATTAAAATTTATACTTTAATTTTGGTGTCATGTCTCGTATGCCAAATTAAATTGGATCCTTTTTTAAGGCTTAGTGAATGTATTTGCAAAGGATTTTTTATCATTTTTGGATATGTTATGGCCTAAGACATTAGAATCAAAGAGAAGTTTACAAAGCGGGTCTACCTTATTGATAATTTTGAATCTACTTAAAAATTTTAAAATTAAAAAAAAATAAATTTTAATGTACGCTACTGAAGTAGACCCGCTTTACAAATTTCATTTTGAATCTAATGTTTTAGGCCATGACATATCCAAAAATTATAAAAAATCCTTTGAAAATAAAAGGTCATTAAGCATTAAAAAAGATCCAATTTAACTAAGCCCACAAGACATGGTTTTTCCAAAATTAAAGTATTAATTTTTATTTTTGTTTGTATTGACCTAGTGTTATAATGGTCAATATTCCGAACCCATTCAAACCTATTTTGCCCATTTCTACATCTTTATTTCATTTAGCCGATTAGATTTTTGCAACGACTGAAATACATTGGTTTTGAAAAATACCACATTCCTGTGCGCCACTAAAGTAGACCTACTTTACAAAGTGCTTTTTAATTTCAATACCTTAGGTCATAACATATCCAAAAATTATACAAAATCCTTTGAAAATAAAACGTCCTTAAGTATTAAAAAATTATCCAATTTAACTTGGCCTACAAGTCATGGTTTTATCAAAATTAAAGTATCAATTTTAATTTTGTTTGTATTGACCCGGTTTTTTAATGGTCAATATTCCGAACCCTTTCAAATCTTTTTTGCCCATCTTTACATCTTTATTTCATTTGGCCGATTTTCGCAACGACCTGAAATACATTGGTTTTAAAAAATACTCCCTTTTCTGCACGCCACTGAAGTAGATCGTCTTTGCAAAGTTTTTTTTAATCCCAATACCTTAGGCCATAACATATCCAAAAATGATAAAAAATCCTTTGAAAATAAAAAAGTTATTAAGCATTAAAGAGGGTTCCAATTTAATTTTGCTCGCAGTGTATGACTGTTGATTGTTGACGCTGGGAGACAATAAATCGTTTTTTTGCTTATCTTTCTCAAGAAAACAACCATAACAGGATGTATTAGTGTCACAGAAAAAGGAAACAAATGATAAAAGCCCCTTTGTTAATCTGCAATTATGGCGATCGTTACCATGTCTTTGGAAAAGAAAGATGGAAAATAGTTGTCCTATGGATGAAGCGACAAAAAACATTATTTAAATACATATGCTGTGCAGTATGAACTGAACATTATATTTAAAACAATACTTTCACACAGGAAAAATAAATTACACATAAATACAAAACTAAAGAAGGTATTTGGAGAAAATGAAAATTACCAATCTAAACATAAACAAACTATAATATAAAATGAGATCATATCAAAGTGAGCAATGGTGCGTACAGACATGCAACAGGACACCGTAACGTAACCTCACCAACAACATCGTAACAGCGTAACACCGTAACATCGCAGCGTCCCATCGGTTGTCGGTCTTTCGGCGCCGCATCAAAGAAATGTTAGCGCTGACGTTGCACTATAAATTTCCATGTGTGGATGTGTCTGCGAACCATATAGCGTTCGTTTCGTTTCCGTTGTTCACGAATGCAGTTTTTATTTAGATGTCGATAAGAATGGAGTGGAGTGAAGACGTTATACTCAATTTTATCGAAATTTAAAGGAGGGGGAGAAAATTTTATGGAATACGAAACATCCCCAATATTATAATAAAGTAAAAAAAATCACCTAAATTAAATAGAAAACCTCAACGCATCGTAACTACGTCGCGCAACAGAATATGTTGCGTGGTGGAGTTACGTTACACTGTTCTGTTGCATGTCTGTACGCACCTTTCGCTTATATTTGATGCAAAAACTAAGCGGTAGTAATAGTTATGTACAGGGTGATCCACATACCCCTGTAAATGGAAATATTATAAATCCTATTATTTTTGAAATAAGAATAAAATATTCCGAATCAGTAAATCAGACTTCAAACATCAATGCCATGTCATTTGAAAAATATCCCTTTACATTCAGATAGCAGCAGGTATCTAAATAGGTAAGCAATTACATCGAAAAATCATAGAGTTTCGTAATTATTAAACCTTCAATATTTTGAAAACCGTTGAGGTCTAATGCATGATATATCATACGAAAAATACGAAGAATTTGATAGAATATTCAAAATCATTAAAAAAATTATTATATATCATTTAAAAAAGCAAAGTTGGCATGTGAATTTTCAAAACACCATGTATATATTAAAACAAAAGCATTGTGTAAGAGCAGATGAAATCCAACAAATTTTGTTCGGGATAGTTTCTTCTAATTCCAAAAATAATGCAGATATTTCTATTTAACAAGTTATTTGGATCATCCTATACAATTATAAAAGGATGTACGTAGAATTTACCCGTCGCAGACGAATTTTGAACGAGCGGTATCCAGGCTGGAAAATTAGTTTGATACTGGTTAAGAATTCTACATCCCGAATAATGTATTATTGTTTTTTCCACTCTTAGTATTTATTTTGAGTAAAAAAGTGCTTATTAATAAATAAAATTACCTAGACTCATTTTCGCATAGGATCTTACTTGAGTGTTCGTATATTTTTTGTCAGTCTCAAAAGTTAAATTTAATTTTACCATGCGCTGCGAATTCGTAACACAGATATGCAGATTATCCGTGAAACGGCAAGAGTTGCCTGTTTGTACGTATTGCTCGAGAAATTAATAGGGCGGTATCAAGCTGTTTACAACTATTTACAGAAGTCTCTGAAATAGTTAGTTAGTTCGTTCATAAAAGTTATATAATACAATGTTAGAAAATATTATAATATTCCAAGAGATGGAGATATAGTCATTATCAACATACCTGACTCAAAAAATGGTATCTCACGAATGTTTACGGTTACACCAAATAAAGTAAGTCTTTGGCATTTGCGAAAAAAAATAAGTTTAAACTGTGCCTTTTTGTCCGAAGCGGTCTTTCGTGTCAGCGCGAAGAAACACTCGGACCGAAAAACCTTGACGTCATGTGGCTCAAGTTCACCGCCAAGGGATAAATCAAGTTCATATGCTGTCTATATCTCCCTCTAAGCGATAGAGCTTACAAAATCTTTTTTATATTAGCAAACACTTGATTCAATATAGATCGACCACCCCAATTCAGAAATAATCGTTCTGGGAGATTTCAATGCTGACGACACCAACTGGCTCTAACATCACAACAAGACCAACAAGGAATGTAGAGAAGCTGAAGCATTTGCGATCAGTTGAGGGCTTACTCAACTTGTAGACGAGCCAACTCGGAGCTGAGAGAAGGGCGAATTTGCCGCCTTCCTGGATCTTTTCCTAGCCACAATTCCTGACCAGTACACAATTACAGTTGTCCGCCATTAGGCACTTCCGACCACAAACTTTAATCTCCGGTTTGTGAACTGCTACTCCTGCAAAAAGATCCACCATTCGCTTGGAAAATCTGTCATTACAATCATGCAAACGAGGTCACTCTAAAAGATTTCAACCTAGATTTTCCTTGGTTCGACGTCTGCTTTGGCACTGACGGCCCGTCAGCCTGTTGCTAACAGATTACGCAGTAATCTCCTCAGGAGCGGAAGCATACATCCCTAATTCAATCAAGTAACCTTCAAAAGGAAAACCCTGGTTTGGCAGAAGATACGAACGGGCTATAGGAAAGAAACAGCAAGCCAACAAGTGCTGGCATTAAATCAGGCCGCTGAAGGTGGCAATTATTTTGCTGAAGCGAGAAATTAATGCAAACGTGTGATTGACGAAACTAAGTTTAAATACAATCAAAAGATCAGGAATTAACTTTTGCGATGCCTCAGTGACTCCCGGAATTTCTGGTCGGCCGCAAAAATAGTAAGTAATAACTTTACAAAAACGTCTCTTCCACTCTTGACAGCGCACGCGGCGTCACGGCGACAACAGCTAAGGAAAGAAGCAAACATGCTCGCCGAAATGTTTCCATCGCACTCTACTTTAAACGTCCCACAAGACAAGGCTCTCCCCATGATAACCAATGTTAACACTACCAAGGCAGAAGTTTCCATCACTGTGATATTAGTAAAATCCTCAAAGAGCTAGATACGCAAAAGACATCATGACCGGACGGAATACCTGCCATCGTATTAAAGAACTGTGCCAACAAATTAAAAATCGTCTTTCCCAGGCTCTTTTCTGTGTCTTACCGAAAAAGGGTTTCTCCATTTTCTTGGAAAGTCGCTTGAGTACAACCTGTTCAAAAAAAGGCAAGAAAACAACACCAAACTATCGCCAATTGTCCTTGCTTCCAATAATCTTCAAAGTCATGGAACGTGTAGTCCATCAGCAACAACTCAAGTACCTCGAGACCAACAGAATAATTAGCGATAACCAATACGGCTTCCGCAAACAGATACCAACAGGTGATCTATTGGCCTATGTCACTCATATAATATGGAGTAGAGTAATCGAGAACTACGGAGAACCCCGAGCGATTGCGTTGGATATTTCGAAAGCATTTGACAGAGTTTGGCATGGTGGATTGCTCAACAAACTGCCGTGCTTAGGACTGCCAGCGTCTCTCTGCAGCTGATTTTCCAGTTTCCTTAAAAACCGATCTTTGCACGTTGCAGATGATGGAGACATCTCAGACACATTCACTATTGATGCAGGCATGCCCCTATGCGCAATACTTTCACCAACTCTGTTCTTCATCTATATTGATGACATGCTGACCAAAACCAATAATCATGTCTACAGTTTTGCCGATGAGAGTACCCTCTGCTCCCAATTTAGATAAGAGAAACCTTTACCAGCATTTGTGACTTTTCACCGCAGACAGGAGCTGATTACAACAATTGATCAAGATCTGAAGAAAGTTCGAACTTGGGGCGACAGAAATTTGGTCCAGTTCAATGCAACATAAATTCAAGCAGCCACGTTTACCAAGAAAGCCAATCCGCCAGGCCCTGACATTATTATGGCAAGATCGACCATTTCTTCATCCTCGTCATTTGGACGACTGGGTGTCGATCAACCACAATATGTCTTGACATAACCACGTTTCTAAAATTGCAAAATCAGCTTCACGGAAGCTTGGTGTGATATTTCGCAACAAAAAACTGTGAACAACGCAGAGGCGGCTCTTACTCTTCGCGCAATTAAGACCGTGCTTAGAATATTTCTCACATATCTGGAGTGCCGCACCTATGGACACCTTAAAGTAGCTGGATTTCATTCAGAAGGGATCTGTGTCGTCGGCGACCCGGAGTTGACCCGGAATCTGGATAGTCTGGAACACCGCACACATGTGGCCGAGATATTCCTGTTTTACAGATATTTGCACGGCAGATGTTCCCAGGATTTAACCCGCCTCATTTCGCACCCAGTAACGCCTGTCAGATAGTCACGACAGACACCTAGCAAAAGTCAAAAGCACACCCACTCGTCGTACAACAGGAAACACCTAGAACATCCTTTTACTAGGACTCGTTTATCTGGCGCAATGCACCACTGTGGATCTCACTCCCAGGATATCTGTTTTACCCTTACAAATGTCTGGACGTGTGGATGACTCCATGAACAACAGCGAGGAGAGCGCTCGTCCTCTTTGATGCATGCAAATTTACCGACACCGCGCGGGAAAAGGCGAGCGAGTTGCCGAACGATTTGCCAAACTGCGAACTTCCCATACGCACTGATCGCAGTTCGGCAAACCCTTGCTCGGAGTTCGCCGAATGCCGCATGTGTGGCCCCGGCTTAACGTGTATGGTATCAACGAAAAAAATAATCTGAATCGAACTATAAAAAATATTAAAACAGGTCTTATTAAAAAAACTCAACTTTGTGTTATATTTAAAAAATGGAGCGTTTCTAAATCGGTAGAAGTCACTTTTCAAATGGTTCCAAAATTAAGCACTCACAGAAATAATGATTAAGGCAGAGAACATTGGAGACATTTGTCATATAACTGTAAGGTTTTTTAAAAAACGCCTACACAAATAATACTAATTTAACTGTGCATTAGTTTTTATACATAATTACTAAAATAATATACAAATATGGCATTAAGCTGTAAAATGATATTGCCATTTAATGAACAATTCTACGAAAATTTGGAACTCTCCTTTTATTTATTCTGTACATTTATGAATATTGGCGAATTTCTTACTACACAGTATTGTTCATATTGGTGACAAATATTTTTAGAATATGTTTAGTATCTACACAATAATTTATTTACTCTGTATACTTTTTGTGCGCAATCGTGTATATAGGTTTTGCACTAAAACAAAGTTTTATCCACAATACAGAAACAGAATTTTGCACTCGACGCGCGTTTCGCTAACCATGTTAGCTTCGTCAGGTGATGAATAAAGCTGATACATACTTTTTCAACTTAAAGTATGGCTGGTAAATCACAAAAGACATCTTATATGGCAGCGCCATCCTTTTCTTTAAGATTATTCGTGGTCACTGTAAAATCAGACGAAACTGTATCGCCGAAGTGAAATATTTTTTTCAGCAGCTAAATTGAGGGCGTCGAAATAATGCCAAACAATCAGGAACGTCACATTAGCGAGAGCAGTTTGATCACGGGGTGACGCCCCCGCCATTCCAAGTTGTCATGGGATGTGGCGCATCAAATCCCATCGTCCTCCCCCAGGCTGGAAAACATCGAAGTACAAAGTCTGGAGCTGATCAATGACAGTTTGTGATAAGAGGGGCTGCATTGTATTAGCTGGCACGAACGTCAAACTGGTGAGAGCAGTTTGATCACGGAGAGTGACGCCCCTGCCATTCTGAGTTGCCATGGGCTATGACCCATCAGATCCCATCGTCCTTCCCCAGGCTAGAGGACACCGAAGTACAAAGTCTGGAGCTGATCAATGAAAGTTTGTGATAAGAGGGGCTACATTGTATTGGCTGGAAGGAACGCCAAACTGCTGAGAGCAGTTTGATTACGGGGAGTGACGCCCCTGCCATTCCGAGTTGCCACGGGATGTAGTCCGTCATATCCCATCGTCCTTCCCCAGGCTAGAGAACATCGAAGTACTAAGCCTGGAGCTGATCAATGACAGTTTGTGACAAGAGGGGCTGCATTGTATTGGCTGGCAGGAACGTCAAACTGGTGAGAGGAGTTTGATTAGGGGGAGTGACGCCCCCGCCATTCCGAGTTGCCAAGGGATGTGGCCCATCAAATCCCATCGTCCTCCCTTAGGCTGGAGAACACCGAAGCACAAAGTCTAGAGCTAATCAACGACAGTTTGTAACAAGAGGGGCTGCATTGTATTGGCTGGCAGGAACGTCAAACTGGTGAGAGCAGTTTGATTACGGGGAGTGACGCCCCCGCCATACCGAGTTGCCACGGGATGTGGCCTATAAAATCCCATCGTCCTCCGCCAGGCTAGAGAACACCGAGGTACAAAGTCTGGAGCTGATCACTGGGGAGTGATCCAACAAACCCCATTTTTACGCCTGTCAGACTAGGGACCACCAAAGGAATGAGTCTGAGGCCAATGCTTCCTGTGGAAACGGCGCTAGGAGAAAGACGCCTACTCGCATCGTCCGGTGAAAGACCACCCCACAGAACTGGGAAGCGCTAAGTGGTTTTCCCAAATCACGTTCCTCTTCCGCGCTCGTGGTCCCGGGTTCCACAGTAGGAACATATGGAAATGATGGTGCTTCCAGGATCAAAATATTTCTGAGGTAAACTCCCCGGCCATTCGGATCTCCGGGGGTTGGGTGGCCCTGGGAGTCCTTCATTCCGCATTTCACAGACAGCAAAGATAGCGAACCAATTTAGAATAGATTTCTGCAGCATAAGAAGCTCAAATGCAAACATAGATTCGGTACATCAACAACATCTACAAGCAAATAGACCACATATACTGGCCCTTACAGAAACACAAGTAAGTTCTACAACGGCAACAGTAAACTACCCCTATCCTGGTTACGACTTACATACCCGATTTAGACATAAGTTCGGAATATGCCTTTTTGTCCGAAGCGACCTTTCATGTCACCGCGAGGAAACACTCGAACTGAACAACCATGACGTCATGCGGCTCAAGTTCACCGCCAAGGGATTAACCTAGTTTATATGTTGTCTCTATCGCCATCCGAGCGATAGAGCCTACCAAAGCTTTTTTTCAACACTAGCTACCACTTTTGACTCAATACAGGTCTATCACCCCAGTTTAGAAATAATGGTTTTGGGAGACTTCAATGCCCACAACACCAACTGGCTCAAACATCACAGACTGGCCATCTTGTCACTTTTGACGTCTGTATTATTAGGAATCCCATTCAAAACGGTGTCGAAATTTTTGCTAGTGCGCCTTGACATTGAACAATTTTGTTAATATCAGTCAACAAAAGTAGTGTCGAAAAGAGCTTCTTTTCGACACTACTTTGCGTATCGAAAAGACTTCTTTATGATAGCAAAATAGAAAAATTCTGTTTCGGTATTTTGGATAAAACTCTGTTTAGTGCATTTTGCCGAAGGTTCCAAACCCCAACATACTAAATAAAAATTCACATTAGCATCCATAAAAAACATTTCATAAAGATTGACAGTTTTAGATATAAATAAACAACATGTTTTTTAAAATATTCACAGTCCTTCACAAAGATGCAACAGGGGGAGACATTGAAAATGCCGAAGCAGAATGCAACGCTTTTAAAATTAGAGATCTGACGAAACTCATAATTGTGTTGATAGTAATAATTGATATAAGTTTGGGTTAAATTAGATTAGATTACGAAAGTTTAGTTTACCAAAATATAGCCCATAAATGCAAATTATTTCAAATTTGGTTCCTTTTTACAATTTATAACGTTAAGTGTGGTTGTAAAAAAAAACAAAATAAGATTTGCATTCGATTCGGTCTCTATCCCCGATCTAACAATATGCAACAGGACTAATCTGTCGTGAGAAACTAGTAGTCACCCTCAGCCACCCCTAACACAATTTAATGTCAAGAATGACTTTTAGCCGATTACATACGCATAGTTTACCAAAATATGCCACATAAATACATATTACTTAAAGTTTCGTTGCCTTTTACAATTTATAACGTTGGGGGTGATTGCAAAAACCAAAATAACATTTGCATTCGATTCCTCTCTGAATTCCCGACATAACGATATGTAACACGACTAGTCTGTCGTGAGAAACTGTCACCCTCAGCTACTCCTAACACATTTTAATGTAAAGAATGACTTTCAGCAGATTACCTAAGTTTAGTTTACCAAAATATACCACATAAAACCATAGTTTCCGTCGTATTTACAATTTATAACTCTAGAGGTGGTTTTAAAAAACAAAAAACTTTTGTAGTCGATTCATTTCTCCATCCCCGATCTAACGCGGTTAGTTGCACTTAGTCTCAACATATTTTAGTCGGCTCCGATACGTTATAATCAATTCTAATAGATTTTGTTAGTTTTGGTAAGTCGTTTAATCAACTTTCGGTTAGTTTCACTTAGTCTCAACTTATTTTAGCCACTTGAACCGGTTCCGATACGTTATAATCAATTTTAATAGATTTGATTAGTTCTGGTTAGTCGTTCAATCAACCGGTTAGTTTCACTTAGTATCAACTTATTTTGGCCATTTTAAGCGGTTACGATAAGTTATAATCAATTTTAATTGAAGGGACAATCAACATTCGGTTAGTTTCGCTTGGTATCAATTTATTTTAGTCATTCAAACCGGTTCCGATTCGTGATAATATAAATAGATTTGGTTAGTTTTGGTTAGTCGGTGAAACAACTTTCGGTTAGTTTCTAATAGTTTCAACTTATTTTAATCAGTTGAACCGGTTCCGATACGTTATAATCAATTTTAATTGAATAGGTAAGTTTTGGATATTCGTCCAATAAACTTTCGGTTATTGTCACTTACTCTCAACTTATTTTAGTCATTTGAACCGGTTTCAAAACGTTTTAATCAATTTTAATAGGTTTTGTTAGTTTTGGTTAGTCGCCCAACTTTCTGTTTGTTTCACTTAGTCTCAACTTATTTTAGTCATTTGAAGCGATACGTTATAATCAATTTTAATAGATTTAGTTAATTTGGGTTGGTCATCTAATCAGCTTTCGATTTGTTTGAACTTATTTTACTTATTTGAGCCTGTTCCGATACGCTATAATCAATTTTAATAGATTTGGTTAGTCATAGTTAGTCGTTCAATAAACTTTCGATTAGTTTTACTTAGTCTCAACTTATTTTGGTCATTTGAACCGGTTCCGATGCGTTATAATCAATTTTAATTGAGTGCAAAAATTCTGTTTTGGTAATGTGGATAAAACTCTGTTTCGGTTTAATAGATTTTTTTACTTTTGGTCAGTCGTCTAATCAACTTTCGGTTAGTTACACTTAGCCTCAACTTATTTTAGTCATTTGAACCGGTTCCGATACGTTATAATCAATTTTAATAGATTTCGTTAGTTTTGGTTAGTTGTTGAAACAACTTTAGGTTAGTTTCACTTAGTCTCAACTTATTTTGTAATTTTAGTCGGTTCCGATACGATAGTTGTTTTAGATTTGGTTAGTTTTTGTTAGTCGTCCAATCAACTTTCGGTTAGTTTCACTTAATATCAACTCATTTTAGTCATTTGAACCGGTTTCGATACGTTATACAATTCTAATAGATTTGGTTAGTTTTGTTTAGTTGTTCAATCAATTTTCGGTTAGTTTCACTTAGTATGAACTTATTTTGATTATAACGTATCGTACCGGTTAAAGAGACTAAAATATTATTTTAGTCATATTAGCCGGCCGGTTATGATACGTTATAACAAATTTTGAAAGATTTGGTTAGTTTTGGTTAGCCGTCTAATAAACTTTCTTTTAGTTTCACTTAGTATCAACTTATTTTAGTCATTTGAACCGGTTCCGATAGGTTATAATAAATTTTATTAGATATTGTGTGGGGTTGCTAGTCTTCCATCGGGCGCCTCCCCAGGTGGCGGATAGGGAAACGCCTCCCAGATATAAGTGGTACCGGTAAAATCAAATAGCCGGGGTGGACCAAAACTAGCACTGCACTGACCCAGAATGAGCGACTGCAAACAGCGTCGGTACTTCATGTTAGAAGCGGCTGATTCACAAGGCCAGGAAAGCAACGGGAAACTACCTGGTATCTAATACTTCCACAGGACACCACAACGGCTGAAAACCAGAAGGAAACGGCCCTCAGTCCCGGGCACCCCTTAAATGAGGAGAGGGTGCGAAGAATTCCCCGGTCAGCCAGTAATGTCCAAATCGTGAAAAGGATCGGTACCTGGAACATTCGAAGCATGTACCAACCAGGCAAAGCAGCAAATATTATTCAAGAAATGAAACCCCTGAACATCGATATTTTAGAATGCAGTGAAGTTCGATGGCCAAATTCCAGAAAGACAGTCATGGGCGAGCACCATATCTATTACTCGGGAGATGACACAACACGAAACAGAAATGGCGTGGCTATAATAGTAAAAAAGGAAATAGCTAAAACAGTGATAGGATTTACACCCATGTCGGACAGAATTGCACTGTTGAAGATTAACTTTGGGCCTTCTGACATGAACGTCATTCAGGTTTACGCACCCACAGCCGATTCTACTGAAACAGAAATAGAAGAATTCTATCAGACCCTAGAAGACTCGTTAAAACTCACAAAAAAACATGAGCTAAATATCATCATGGGCGATTTTAACGCCAAAATAGGACAGGGTACAGTTGATAGTGTTGTGGGAAGATACGGTCTAGGCACGAGAAATGAAAGAGGAGAAAGGCTGATCCAGTTCTGCCAAGAGACGGACATGGCAGTCATGAATACATTTTTCAAACTGCATCCCAGAAGGCTTTATACATGGTAAGCTCCCGGAGATACTCCAGAGAGAATTATGAGGAATCCAATTGATTTTATCAACGTAACAAAAAGTTTCAAAATTCCATCACCACAGCAAAAATATATCCAGGCGCAGATGTCTTCTCGGACCATAATATATTAGTTGCAAATATCAACATACGATTCAAAATAATTCGTAAGAAAATGATTCCCAAAAAGGACATAAGACTATTGAAAGAAAATATTATCCAGGAAAAAGTCAATTTGAAACTACTAGAGGCATCCCAAATCACAACCAAGCTACTTAATAACATATATGAGACTGGGCACTTACCAGAGGACTGGCTGCTATCAATATTCACCCCAATTCCAAAAAAAAACCAACGCCAGGAAATACGAGGACCACAGATTAATTAGTTTAATGAGCCACGTACTTAAAGTACTCCTAAATATCATTCACTATCGCATTTACACCAAATTAGAATAACACCTCAGTGAAGTGCAATTTGTATTCAGAGCGGGCCTTGGAACAAGAGAAGCACTCTTCAGCTTGCAAGTACTAATACCAAGAGCGAGGGATGTCAAATGCGACGTATTTACATGTTTCATTGACTTCGAAAAGTCATTTGACAGAGTGCCGCATGGGAAACTGATTGACATTCTAAAAGCATCGGGAATTGATGGTAAGGATATCAGACTAATCTCAAACCTATATCTCCAACAAAAAGCAACAGTGCGCCTTTAAAACGAACTGTCTGATATCTTTGAAGTCGGAAAGGGAGTTCGGCAGGGATGCATACTATCACCGGCATTGTTCAATATATATTCCGAAAATCTCTTTAGAGAAGCCTTGGACGAATCAGAAGACGGTATTACAATAAATGGTCAACTTATCAATAATATTAGATATGCAGATGACAGCGTCCTGCTGGCAGATAGTGTGGAGGGTCTCCAGAGATTGATAGATAATATCGTAGCGACAAGCAACGAATACCGACTAAAACTAAACTCTAAAAAGACTAAAGTAATGATCATCAGTAAGAACATCAACATAAACGCTTAATTAACGGTAAACGATACACCATTGGAAAGAGTAGAGAAAATATGCTACCTGGGCTGCAATATCAGCGATACATGGGATCATAGTTATGAAATAAGAACTCGAATTGAAAAATCCAGAAGCACTTTTAACCGCCTTAAGAAAGTCCATTGTAACCTCTCTCTTAATATCAATATACGCAAAAAAAATCTCAGATGCTACGTCTGTAGTGTTCTCTTCTACGGAGTAGAAAGCTGGAGTCTTACCGAGGCTGCCACCAAACGCTTAGAGGCATTCGAAATGTGGTGCTACCGACGCATGCTACGGGTCTCATACACATACCATACAACTAACATCACGATTCTCGAGAGGTTCAGAAAAGACAAGGAAATTATTACCACCGTAAAGAACAGAAAACTGGCCTACTTTGGCCATATTATACGTAATGATAAGTACCGACTCCTACAATTAATCCTACATGGCAAGATTGAGGACAAGCGAGGCCCTGGACGCAGGCGTATATCCTGGCTGGTCAATCTTAGAACATGGACTGGCCTAACATCAACTGACTTATTCCGAGCTGCAGTGAATAGGATAAGACGGCCAACGTGGTCGCCAATATCATAAGAAGACCTTTAAAAGAAGAAGATATGGTCAGTTGTGGTTAGTCGTCGAAACAACTTTCGGTTAGTTTTACTTAGCCTCAACTTATGTTAGTCACTTGAACCGGTTCCAGTACGTTATAATCAATTTTAATAGATTTGACTAGTTTTGATTGGTCGTCTAATCAAATTTTAGTTAATTTCACTTTGTCTTAACTTATTTTACTTATTTGAGCCGGTTCCGATACGTTATAATCAATTTTAATTAACGAGGTCAGCTTTGGTTAGGCACTCAATCAATTTTCGGTTAGTTTCACTTAGTCTTAACTTATTTTAGTTATTTGAAGCGGTTCCTATACGTTATTATTATTTTTAATGGATTTAATCAGCTTTCGGTCATTTTCACTTAGTATCAACTTATGTTAGTCATTTTAACCGGATAATCAATTTTAATAGATTTGGTTGGTTTTGGTTAGCCGTTCAATCAACTTTCGGTTAGACTTTAATATATTTGGTTGGATTTGGTTAGTCGTCCAATCAACTTTCGGTTAGTTTCACTTAGTCTCAACTTATTTTAGTCATTTGAATCGGTTCCTGTACGTTATTATCAATTTTAATAGATCTGGTTAGTTTTGGTTAGTCGTTCAATCAGCTTTTGGCTAATTTCACATAGTGTCAACTTACTGTAGTCATTTTAACCGGTTACGATACGTTTTAATCAATTTTGATTGATTTGGTTGGTTTTGGTTAGTCGTTCAATCAACTTTTGGTTAGTTTCACTTTGTACCAACTTATTTTTGTCATTTCAACCGGTTACGGTACGTTATAATTATTTTCAGATTGGTCATGGAAGGCGTGTTTTTTTAACGACTTTTGAGTAACAATTGGGCATGGCACCTTCAAAAATTTCCGCGTTCGGCAATTTAGCTTCCGCCGCGCGCCGGCGCCTGCGGCGAGCCTTTCCCGTACCACGCCTGGCCCCTCTACACTTTGACCTACCTGCGCCCGTGAATATTTTTGCACAAATATTTAAAAAAAGATGCACGATTTGATTCATTATAAAACAAATTGTTTCTAAAAAATATGAACAACAATAAGTATTAATTAGGCACACTTGTTTATAAATTCTAAACAATGTTATGCACATTTATTGTAGAAATTGTGTCTAAACATATTCACACAATTTGAGTTAGTTTGGGTTAGTGACAAAATTTGGGAGAAAAATTCGTTCAATGTGTAAATTTTATGAGTACCTATATATAAGTGAGGAAATCTAGTCTAATTGTTATATAGGTGCTGGGATAAAAGTTATTTTGAAGGTATATAAACAAGACGTTTTACATAACTTATTACCCGAAATTAAAGAAGTGCGCGACGATTAAGTTTTTCAACAAAATGGTGTCCCGTTCCATGCCTTCCAAAGAACCGAAGATGCGGCAATCACCCGAACCCAAACTATGTTGATTGTTACATATAGCAAATGTAGGAGGTAAGAGTTTATCATGAGGAGCAGTTTGACACCACCAAATAGTTGCGGGAAAATATACAATAATGATCACCAGAGCATAATCAATAGTGCTATTGGGTTATGGTGAAGGTGAATGCCTACGGTGCGGTGGTAGAAAATCGTGGTTATTCTGTAAATTATTTGCTCCTATTTTTAAGCATTATTTGACGCCACGTGTTAAAACCTTACATTACTAATAAAAATTGTCAATTGTTTTAGAAAAAATGTCTATTACTATGTTTTCAATTAAAATATTATTAGAATTGGTAATTCCATCATGATGAGGCCTTTGAATATTTCATAGCATTCATAACAACAATTTCTTAGAATTACTGCAATAGGTAACTGTTTTAGCACATCATTTAACCTATCAAAAATTTATATTTCCTTAATGCGAAGGTATTTGATAATATCGAGTATTTCCGATAGTTTAACTAATGGCTAGTATTAGCTCCATTTGAGGTAAAATTGATTTCTTTTACAGCAAGGTTAATTGCACTATTGTAGAAAAATTCCAGTAAATCTCGTATTCCAAAAATGAATTAAATCGAGCGAAAGGAAAAAGCTATTGATGATTAAAATATGTACCTACTTGATGTATCCCAGAAAAAATATAATTTAAGACATACTTGTACGTGTATGTGATTAAAATAAATATGATATATCTTTTTGTTACCATTTCCTCTCCGAACACTCATTACTTTTTCCATGTCAAATATTTTTTCGGAATACTTCGGTAAAATTCATAATGAGAGAGATCAGGAAATGATTTATTTCGCTATTCCTAATTTGTTACCTGCGGTAAATAATAGCTTTATTTTCCGGTTTCTAAAATGTAATTTAATACCAAAATTAGGGGATTTATAATGTTATTTGCGTTTGCCTTTAAAATGTTTACCTTGATCCCAAGCTCAAAATCTAATTTTCTAAATTTGGTAGAATCTCATCCAAATATAATTTGTGTAAGGATACTTCCTCTCCTTGAATAAACAATTCTCAGTTATAATTACATTCTTATAGCAAGTTGCTATGAGAGCACCCTTTTTTTATAGATGAAAAGAAAATGACAAACTTGTTTTATATTTACTTTAAATGGTACATTATATGCTTGTGAAATACTTTAGCTGCAGCTAGGTTCGACACTTGAAAAAGCAGTTTATTTTTTTTTTCGGAATCAAAATCATTCATACTTCCTACTAAAACTACTTGACAGTATAAACAATCTCAAGGATCAAGCGCCTGGGAACTAGGTCAGTGGCTATGATATTTCTACCTGATGTGTTACATTACGTTCATTCTGCTTTGAGAAGTTTTGTTCCATAGGGTGCCACAGGTAGGTCTAAAAACAGGGAGCGGCCGATCGATGCGGATACAGCGTCACTAAACACCCACACAATGCGGCTAAGATTCATTTTCTACCCGAATTTATACCAGACATAGTCACAGCGGTCCCCAAACAAACAAAGTCCGAGATAGGGCAAACAAACTGACGAGTAGTATACGACTTCAATTAAAAATCTTGTAAATTAAGTTCCAATATGGTAAAATTGTAATATCGGGTGCCTCGTGGTATATGTTTATTAACATACTCGCAAGCTTTCTGGGTCTAGTACATTAATCATTTCTTAAATAAAAGTAAAATTTCTTTTAAAACAATACATTTAAGTACAGTTTCTTTGTTTTTTGTTGCAGTTTATACAAGTAAGAACGTCACGACACCACCCGTACCGGGTACCATTATCACTGACGACAGGATCCATACTTGTGCCCCTTTAATCCAGTCGCGCTACCGAACCTAAAATCTTAACATTTTGTAAAATGAAAGCTTTAATTACTACACTCCTTTATGCGATAAATTCATACCAATCATCGGTTGCATTTTTTTTATTAATCAGGCTAGGACCCCGTGGGAAATTTGGCGTTCGGTCTTTCATCTTTCGAACGCTCGAAGCCTAAGTAAGCATCGAACAATGTCAGCACCTTAATTTTCCAATTTAACATTTTAGAGATTTTGCAATTTTACTGTTTATTTTTCAAAGAGCTTTTCGTTTATGGAAAATATGGTACAATAGTCTCCTCGATACTTGTTCCCATGCTCTGCAGTGACATTGACGTTGACTTTAATATAACATGACAATAATCAACATTTACAATAACAAGCCCTTCGGTGTCGTATGTCATGTGATCATAGCTTTGGCTCTAGTCGTCTCAGTCCAGGAGTGTCCAAATCGAATGCAGCTATTATTTTAATATTACATTGTCATATACAGTGTGCCCTCGAGAGAATAAACGGACGAAACATTTTTGTATTACAAAATTATATTTTAGAACAGGTCTAAAACTAAAACTTCATTCAAATCAGGGGGGTAATTCTCGGGTCATTGAAACAGCGCCCACGTGTGAAGATAGTTATATATCTCTCTAGAATCTTTTATTCTTAAAATACGTGATTGTTTTCATCGCTTGCAAATCAATATGTTTACATTCCTCTTGCACCACCTCCTCCTCCCACGTGAGAGTTATTCCAATTACTCGAGAGTCCTGTAGTTATGACGAAAAATATAGAAATTATTAAGAACCTTCATTGGGATGATACGGCAAAAGCTTATTCAGAAAACTTGTTCACTATTATGTGAAATTAGAGCTCTTTAATTTGAACTCTACTATTTGAAATTGTCTATACTTTGTATACAAAAAATATTATAACTAAATTCACAATATCAAAAAACTGCATGTGATAAAATACAATCCGGTGTAGTTGAGTTTGGCTATTAAGGTAAACATTAAATTAATAATTGTGAAAAGTGATGTCAAAACTGAAAAAGAAAGTTCAATTTAAACTGCTGTTATTTCATATCGAAGCATAAATTTCAATTATTGTGAACAACTTCCCTTAATAAAAAATTAAATAGCATTTTTTATACTTTCTAACTATTTTGACATTTATTTATTTTTTCCCCCAATATATTTTTCATATTAAATTTAATCATATTTGCTTTTTTTTTGTTGTATTCAGGACTTTTATATTTCCTTCCAATACATCAGGAAAAATAACACTGTCGATAGTTTCTTGCGATAGTGCCGATAGTTTCAGGTGGTAGCAAATGTTAGTACCATTAAGTTGGGTTCGTGTATGGTTAGTACATTTTTGTGTTTATTTATGTTTTAGTATCGACAACGATACTCTAGTACTACCGTAACGTCCCTATATACAAGTAATAGAATAGACTTGAATTTAAATACTTTCATGTAGAAGCTTACGAAATATTAAATCGTTTATTAGAATTTACACAAAGCGCATCTAATTAAAAATCGAATATATTTAAATCACAACTGATAAAATTTGTATCTAAAAAAAGCGCCAGAAATCATATTTTATTTTTGATGAAATGATAATCATCTAACATTAATATTAATTTGTTTGTATCATCTACATAATAATAAATAATCTTAAACATCAACAAACAGAAATAAAAAAAAATCGGCTTCTAAAAATTAATTATTATTTCAGTTGAAATTAAATAATGTTATCGATTTTGTCTCAACACTACCAATTACATGATCCTAACCATACTTGTATCATAATATTAGGGGTTTTGATCGCCAATTTTTCTTAGAAGTGCACTTCCCATACTGAAGTTCTGTTCGAGTAGAACTGTTTCAAAAATAAATTATTTAAAAGAGTAAATACATGGAACAAATCTACGGGTTCGAAAAACCCAAGCACAGAAAAGTAACCGTTAGACATGATGTTCTAGCTCTCGGTGCAAGCACTATTTAAACCACTTTGTAGCGTAGGTGATATGCCTACCGAAATATCCCAAGGCCGATACAGAATACAACTTCGATCTTGGTAAATGATATGACTATCAAGTCAAAACCAAAATACGCTTTATTGTGAGAACAAAATACTATTGCTTACAAAGCAAAATAAACATACATTGAAACATAATATCAGAAGTCATATTGTTAAACATTTTCCAGAACACAATATAAAATAACATAATAATTGCAGACTACAGATTTGTACTAGCGACGGTCATTGAGCATAAAACTCAAAAGCACTATAATAGCCCGTCAAAACTGTCTAAAACACCTGAGTGAAGCAGAACTGCCTTCTTAATGTCGCGTGGAAGGTGATTGAACACCTTTACAGCCTCATAAAATAGTATATTTCATTACCAGTCCGGAAACTAGGCTTTTTCGGTGCGCGCACGACAGTTTCTGGTGTGAGGCGTAGTTTTCAGAGAGGTATTATGAAAAATTGATTTCTGCGTTAGAGTGGATGTAGGGATGGGCAATTGTAAATTATTGTTTTGCTGGCGCATCTAGGGCTTTCTCCCATAATTCCATGCTGTTTTTTAAATATAAAGCTAGCAATTTCCAGTACAACACTACAAGTCACTATAAGGATTCTTTCTTGAAGGAAGAGAGGGCGGCAGGAATCCCGAGGTTTTGCCCTGCATATGTATCTAAGAGCCCTTTTTGTAAAACAAAAAGTGACTGGATAAGATTATTGATAGCATTACCCCAGAAAGCGTTGCCGTAGCGAAGACGTAACTCGACAAAAGCAAAGTTCACAGACCTACGAACTGCCGCGCCAAGCTCTTCAGTTGCCACCCTCACAGCAGAGCAGCAGCCGCTGGATATTTTGTTGACAAGAACAATTATGTGGTTCTCAGACTTGAGTTCATTTTCAATAACTACACCAAGGAACCTGCTGTTAGCGACCTTCACAACATACTGGTATTACCAGAGTTTAGTGACAGGCGATTGGAGTCAAACCAAGCCTTGATTCCCTGAAGGTCCGTCAAGAAGGTTAAGCGCAGGGACTCACTGTCAGGGCTATGACATAGAACTGTGGTGTCATTGGCAAATAAAGTGAATTTTTCCTGAATGTCAAGATTTGTGAGATCAATGATATACAGGAGAAAAAGTATGGAACAGGAAGTCATTATTTATAGTGCATCTGTCAAAGCAGTCCCAACTTACATTATTTCAAATGACAACATTTTCTTTGTGATAACTCACTGAAAGGGCCATGAAAAATGCGTTATATTTAAGTGAGGCGCAATTGATTTATTTGGCCGTTAGATTTATGGACCTGTGTCTGTGCAGTTATGATTTGGTACAAAATAATAAGATTAACACGGGGTCAATAACCTATCATTTGTGCTATCTCCGTGAAAGGGTCATCCAAAATAAATTCTGTTTAGCATCTTACTGTCATAGAAAGGTCATTTAAAAATAATAAAGCTTAGAACTGTTGTGTCACCGGCAAATAAAGTGAATTTTCCCTGAATGTCAAGATTTGTGAAATCACTGACATACAGGAGAAAAAGAGAAGAGTCTAGAGAGCCAGCGTCCACTTTGTCTCCCGAGCTTCTGCATGCTCAAAAAGTTATAATTAAAAAGAATTAGGCAAGCCCGAGTTCGACGAAAATCAGCCGACGGGGCTTTTCGGTGATGAGACGACCGAATATGGACATTAGAAAGTCGAGGCCCCTTGGGGCGAGACTGTGCGAAAGAAAAAAGGCGATTTGACGTCCGAACTGGTTGACGTTCGGCAGGGATGTTCGGCGGGCGCCCCTTAAACCGTTAAAATATTTTGGAACCTAGGGGCGTCATTTAGGGGCCGATATTTTGCGACGTCCAAAATCATAGTTTTGGTCAATTTTGTTCGGCGGGCGGTCCTATATACGAAAAAAAAACATTTTTGGTACCTAGGGGCTCATTTAGGGGCCAAGGGGATTTGCCGTTCGAGTGGGTTCAAATTCGGGTTGGAGGAGTTTTCGACGATGCCGAGTTCGAATCTGACGTCGGCCGGAAACTACCACGAATAGGTTCCGCGTTAGGAGCCGGACGAGGTCGAATTTTGGTGATGGGCGAACGAGACCCTCCAAAGAGCACCCTCACACATTTGACTTAAAAAAAAGTTCTGCGTGATTTTCGATCCGACGAACTCATTTCCCGTAATCGGGCCCCATGGATTTCGAAATCGGAAATCGCCATTTTGCACGACGTGTAGGATTTTTCAAAATTTAATTTTTACGTTAATGACATGTAAATGGACCCCCTTAATTGATTCCGTCATGAAAACGGGTAATTAAAAAAAAACGAAAATTTCAGGGGTATATGCTTAAAAAAATCGAAATTCTCAGAAAATCGGCTATAATTCGTAAACGGTAAGAGCTAAAACTAAACTTTAAATAGGAAGAATATGGGTCTCGTTGGGTACTATAATGTGTCGTATCCAGGTTGATTGTACGACGTTTCGTTCTTTTTTTTAATTGACCAAACATGATTTTCATATTTTCGCCTTTTTCTCGATAACGAAAAGAGGTATCTCAAATCGGTTTGCGCCGGTATTTGTGTCGTTTTAGGGTACATCGAAAAGTTTCTGTCCAGTTTCTCGATAGGAGTTCAAATAAGGTAGGTATTCGATAAAATGTAAAGTTCGTCTGAAAATTTTCATTTTTCTGTGATCTGAAATTCTTTGTATTGTCTCACCCGTTAATGGGGAACGTGAGCTCGGAATAGAACTCGTCTTTAGGCAAGTCCGAGTTCGACGAAAATCAGCCGCCGGGGGTTCGGACCGAATCTGGACATTAGAAAGTCGAGCCCCCTATGGGCGAAGCTGTGCGAAAGAAAAAGGACGATTTGGCGTTCGGCATGGATGTTCGGCGGGCACCCCTTAAACCGTTAAAAATATTTTGGACCCTAGGGGCTCCATTTAGGGGTCGACATTTTGCGACGTCCAAAATCATAGTTAGATTTGTTTGGGCTAAGTGCGGGTTAAGTTTGTGTTAGTTTAGGTAGCGCGCTCGTCTCAATGCGCTTGTTTGGCTAGTTAAAGTTAATTTCGATTATTTTTGCTTAATCTGGAACACGGAAGAAAAGCGCGCGTAGCGCGCTTGTCTTTACTTTTGTTAATTACGGTTAGTTTGGGTTAGTTTGCGTTAGATTGGGTAAGTTTGGGTTAGTTTCCGTTAGTTTGCGTTAGTTTAGGTTAATTTGGGTAGCGCGCTCGTCTCAATGCGCTTGTTTGGCTAGTTAAAGTTAGTTTCGATTATTCTTGCTTAATCCGTAATACGGATTACCTTGGTTAATTACGGTTAGTTTGCGTTAGTTTGAGTTAGTTTGGGTTTGTTTGGGTTAGTTTGGGTTAGTTTGCGTTAGTTTGGGTTAGTTGAATGCCATGCGAAAAGTGAAATATTACTTATTGTAATACGTGCCCGTACTTTGGATGCACTTTTAACGAAATAATTTGCGCGGAAGCTCGGGAGACAAAGTGGACGCTGGCTCTCTAGACTCTTGTGAGAAAAAGTATGGGACGGGAAATCATTATTTATAGTACGTGGCATCTGTCAAAGCAGTCCCAACTTACATATTTCAAATGACAATACTTTCTTTGTGATACCTCGTTGAAAGGGCTATGAAAAATGCGTTATATTTAAGTTAGGCGCAATTGATTTATTTGGCCGTTAGATTTATGGACTTGAGTCTGGATAGTTATGATTTATTACAAAATAATAAGATTGACACGGGGCTTCTCCGTGCTTCCTCCGTGAAAGGGTCATCCAAAATAAATTCTGTTTAGCACCTAACTGTTCTAGAAAGGTAATTTATAAATAAT
Organism: Pissodes strobi; assembly: GCA_016904865.1. NCBI lineage: Eukaryota > Metazoa > Arthropoda > Insecta > Coleoptera > Curculionidae > Pissodes > Pissodes strobi. Next base: position 46,357 of record MU187890.1, on the reverse strand, counting down.
AAAGCTACGAAAGTTAAATGATTCATATAGTTTCCTTGGGAACAAATGTAGTACCTAATACTTTTTCTGTCAAGTACTTCTGAGAGCACGTTTGTTAATTTTTAGATTGAAATACGTGATTAAATTAAGAAACGAGCATAAAAACCATTTAATTCGATTTCGATAAATTGCCCGACATTCCATAACGATTCGTTGTTTCAAGCGTTTAGCTTTGCTCCCTCTGCGTCCGAAGCACCACCGTCTTGGAAATCTATTATTTAGATATTTCTTGACTATCACGGCATCGTGAGCAGGAGCATCGCCTTTTGGAATATAACTTGAATTTGATCTAGGTTTAAATTTCCCTGTGGGTATGTAGTCAGTAAATTTATGTCTGCAGCATTTGTAAATAAGCATCTCTATTCAAGTTATATTCAAAAAAATATGAGGGCTATAATTTTGTTGCCCAATATACTTATTCAGACGTTAATTTTGTGCGATGTTTCCATGCGAGATTCTCATATTAAAGTAATATTTTCCTCGCTCCTATATAGTCAGCTATAACTATTTGCGAGTCCATATAGGGCAAGTTAAACCGTCACTAAAAAAAAAACAATATTTTTGCTAGAACTAATAAAAATACCGTAAGATAACTTTTTGTGGGGATATTACATACTAAGCAGGTGTTTCAACATTAACCAAATATTGATGTTTATTTAAGGTAGCCCTAATTATGGGATATAGTTAAAAGAAAATAATTAGCTAATAGATATTTCTGGGGTGGAGAAAGTAGCTTAGACGTCTCCCAAGGCAAGACTCTCCCCACTATATCGAACATCAACACTACCATGGAAGAAGTCAAGTTTCATCACCGTGATATTCGCAAAATCCTTAAAGAACTAGATACGCAAAAGGTATCAGGACCGGACGGAACACCTGCCATCGTGCTAAAGAACTGCGCCAACGAACTAACACCCGTTTTTTCCCGGCTTTTTTCTCTGCCTTACGGAAAAGGGATTTACCCATCCTCTTGGAAAGTCGCTCGAGTGCAACCTGTTCCAAAAAAAGGCAAGAAAACTCCGCCTTCAAACTATCCCCGAATTGTCTTGCTTCCAATAATCTCCGAAGTCATGGAACGTGTAGTCAATCAGCAACTACTCAAGTACCTCGAGAACAACAGAATAATCAGCGATAATCAATATGGCTTTCGCAAAGAGAGATCGACAGGAGATATATTGGCCTATGTCACTCATATATGGAGTAGGGCAATTGAGAACTACGGAGAGTCTCGAGCGATTGCGTTGGATATTTCAAAGGCATTCGACAGAGTTTGGCATGACGGACTGCTCAACAAACTGCCGTCCTTCGAACTGCCAGCCCCTCTCTGCAGCTGGCTTGTCAGTTTCCTTAAGGACCGATCTCTGCACGTTGCAGTCGATGAACACATCTCAGAAACATTCACCATCAGCGCGGGCGTGCCTCAGGGCGCAATACTTTCACCAACTCTGTTCCGCATCTATATTAATGACGTGCTGATCGAAACGAATACTCCTGTTTACAGTTTTGCAGATGACAGTACCCTTGTCTCTCACTTTAGATCAGAAAAACCCTTACCAGCGACTGAGACTCATCACCGCAGACACGACCAGATTACAGCAATTAATCAAGACCTGGAGAAAGTTCAAACTTGGGGCGACCGAAATTTGGTCCAGTTCAATGCAGCAAAGTTTACCAAGAGGGCCAATACAGCGGGCCCTGGCATCATTATGGCAGGATCGACCATTCCTTCATCCTCGTCAATCGGACTGCTGGATGTCTCGGTCAACAGCAATATGTCCTGGCATGGCCATATTGCTAACATCGCAAAATCAGCTTCTCAGAAGCTTGGTGCGCTATTTCGCAACAAAAAACTATATATACCGCAGAAGTTGCTCTTGCTCTACAAAGCGCAAATAAGACCGTGCTTAGAATATTGCTCACATATCTGGGGTGCCGCACCAAAGCACACCCTACAGCTGCTGGATTCAGAAGAGAGCTGTGCGTCTCGTCGGCGATCCGGAGTTGACCCGGAATCTGTTTTACAGATACTTTCACGGCAGATATTACCAGGATTTGGCCCGCCTCATCCCGCCCCTAGCAGCTCATGTCAGACAGTCACGACAGACGGCAGATTAGTTTGTTAGGTAGACTAACGAATAATTTATAAATTGTAGATTGTCCTGAAGATGAAATAAAATAAATTTCGAAAGCTTGACGGAAAAATAAAGGGTGTTCCTTTAATTTAGGCCTCAAATAAAACCAAACTGCATCCCCAAGAAAACCTACGTTTTGATATTTTTTCTTATCTAGTCAGTCGAGACTACCCTCTCCAAAAACCAAGAAGAAAGCAGAAACTAAGTAACTAAGAGAGGATTCAGAGAACACAGCGGATGATAGTACAGAAAATACGGAAGATACGAATATACAATTAATTATACAAGAGGCAGAAAAAGAAAAATATAATGAAATTAAGAATAGTGAAAATATAGACAAAAACGATGATGAGGACTCCGAAGGAAGACTCTTAGCGATTTTTGGGAAAAAATAATGACAGTGCGAAAAGTATCTACAAACTCAGGTGTCAATGACAAATATCTTAAATTAGCGAAAATCATAATAAGAAGCTTAGGAGCGAGATACAGCACATAGAAAAACATTAGATGTGCTTCAAATTGAAGTTATATGTACCTACTTAAAGTAGAAAATAGAGTACATAGATATTAGAGTGGAAATAGATATTGGATATACTTAGAGTAAAGCACGTAGAAAAATATTAGAGGTACTTAGAGAAGAAAATAGAGCACACAGAAATATATTAGAAAGGTGAAACTAGAATTTTAAACGCGTGTTAATGATAAATATCTGAGATAACAGAGAAAATCATAATAAAACATGTAGGCGTCATAATTAAGGAGAAATAAAAGAGATGAAACTAGAAACGGAAGTTTAATATATACAGGTCGTATATGGAGAAATAGAAAGTTGATATAGAGAAAAATTAAACTAGAAAAGTTTAGTTCATATATGTGAATAATAAAGTTTAAATGGAGAAATGAAACTTTAGTAAAGTTATAATGTTGAACGCAATTTTTTTCGATTAATACCGTACAGGGAAAGTCATAGAAAAAAATGTTAGCGTTTCAAGTGAGGAAAAACTAGGAGAAATAAGTAAAAAGAAGTTTAAGGAGAAACTAAGTAGAAGGCGAGCTCATGAGAAAGCATATAGGCAGTACTAAGACATGTCAAAGTATCATATAAAGAAAAACGGACTTAAGTAGTGAAAGATATCATATCGAGAAAATGACAACACTTAAGGCTCACGGAGCATAGAAAATTTTGAATATGTACACAAAAATCAGCTGAGATAGATATAGAAATAACTAGTAAAAATGAAATATAAATAGTGTAAAATAATTCGTATGGCAAAGAATGATTTTCATCAGATTTTGTTCGCCTAATTTTTAAAATAATTAGCTTAAAGGAGTTGAAACCATGGCTACAAAGCAGCTTCTTTCACAAAATAAAGTTGGGTGATTTTATTTTTTTGTTCCGAATATGTAGAAATGTTGTATTTCGTTGAAACCAGTTTATCAATTTTCCTATATAAGCAGATATCTACATAGTGGCTAATATAGCGTAAAATTAGAAATGACTTTAAAATTGAAATCACTTGCGCCACGAGATCTTATATGTGACGTGTAAGCGTTTTACCTGTTAATGCACCTAGTGTTATTTTTTTTTCATGCAGACATTTTAGCAACTACATTAAGAAAATCTCTGTCGCATTATTTATTAGCTAAGGCAACCACTTAATCCCTAAAAAATATATCAACCGCTTTGGGCCTCTAACAAAGAGTTACACCTAAAAAATTTTTGAAAATTTAATTTTTGCAGTCGTAGTTACCCCACTTCACCCTAATAAAATTCACAGTCCTTCACAAAGATGCAACCCGGAGGACATTGAAAACGATGAATAAAAATGCACAGATATGATTTGTGTTGTAATTCAAATGGTTTTTAAAAGCAGAGCTTAAAAAAGTAAAAATACAAACACGAGTGTTTATAATATATTTAACTAAAAAATGCATTTTTAACAATAATATTATACATTATCATAATTAAAAAAAAGGATATGCGGATATGATTACCTAAAAATTCTACTTGTAGATAGCAAAGTAAATTAATATATAATTAGCCATACTTAGCGTTGCTGTGATATTTTTAACCTGTTCCGATTCGTTTTAGCCCGTTTTGGTACTTTTGGGTAGCCATTCAATAAACTTTCGGTTACTTATAGTTAGTTTCAAGTTACTTTAGTCATTTCAATCGGTTCCGATATGTTATAACCAAATTAAATGTTTTTGGTTAGTCTAAGTTAGTCGCCAAAATTCTGTTAATTTGGGTTAGTTTCAACTTACTTTACTATTTTTAATCTCTGTGCCGATAAGTTTTAGCCCGTTTTGATGCTTTTGGTTACTTTTGGTTAGTCGTTCAATCAACTTACGGTTAATTTCAGTTAGTTTTAATTTATTTTAGTCATTTCGGTCGACTCCGATAAGTTATAACAAATTTTAATGTTTTTGGTCAGTTTTAGTTAGTCACTGAAATTCGGTTTATTTGGGTTAATTTTAACTTACTCTAATATTTTTAATCTGCTCCAATACGTTTTAGCCCGTTTTAGTGCTTTTAGTTAGTTTTGGTTAGTCATTCAATCAACTTTCGGTTACTTTTAGTTAGTTCCAATTTAGTTTAGTCGTTTGAATCGGTTTCAATACGTTATAATCAAATTTTAATGTTTTTGGTAAGTCGCCAAAATTCGGTTCGTTTTGGTTAATTTTAACTTACTTTAATTTTTGTAATTGTTCCGATACGATTTAGCCCGTTTTGGTGCTTTTGGTTACATTTGGCTAGTTTTGGTTAATCGTCCGATCAACTTTGGGTTAGTTTCAGTTAGTTCCAATTTATTTTACTCACGCGTATGACGACATGTGGTAAATGTAGCATGCAAATTTTCACGATTTGAGGTACTATACAAGGATAACAGAAACATTTTCAATGTTAAAAGTTTAATTTTTGTATATAGAGCTTTGAGCTTACCTAATGTTAAAATGCAATATAACTAACTCAAACTAACCCGACATTTGTGTTCCAGCTAATTTATTATTGCTTTTTTATTTTTATTATTAATATTAAAAAATTCACAGTCCTTCGCAAAGATGCAATGGTCATAGAAAATGATGAATCAAAACGCAAAAATGCGATTTGAGTTGTTACAAACAAGAGTCTTTATAATATATTAATTAAAGAAATGCATTTAAAACATTAATATTATACATTATCATAATTTAAAAATACCTAAATAAAAAAGGTGCAGATATGAAGACCTAAAAAATTGCCCTCCCCCTTTTAGATAGGAAAATCTATTAATATATAATTAGCCCTAACGTTACTGTAATATGTTGAACCTGTTCCGATTCGTTTTAGATCGTTTTGGTGGTTTTGGATATTTTTAGTTACTTTTGGTTAGTTGTTCAATCATTTTTCGGTTAGTTTCCGTTAGTTCCAATTTATTTTAGTCTCTGAACCGACTCCTATATGTTATAATCACATTTAACCTTTTTGGTTAGTTTTAGTTAGTCGCTAAAATTCAGTTCGTTTTGGTTAGTTTTAACTTACGTTAATTTTTGCAACTTATTCCGTTACGTTTTAACCCATTTTGGTGATTTTGGTTATTTGTCATTAGTTTTGGTTAGTCATTCAATCAGCTTTCGATTAGTGTTAGTTACTTTTCATTTATTTTAGTCATTTGAACAGGTTCCGATACGTTATAACCAATTTTAATGTTTTTGATTAATTTTGGTTAGTCGCCAATATTCGGTTAATTTAAGATCGTTTCAACTTTCCTAAATATTTTTAATCTGTTTTGATGTGTTTTAGCCCATTTTGGTGATTTTCGTTACTTTCGGTTAGTCGTTCAATCAACTTTCGGCTAATTTCAGTTAATTTTAATTTATTTTAGTCATTTGAACCAGTTCCGATACGTTATAATCAATTTTAGAGTTTTTGGTTAGTCATCAAAATTCAGTTAATAAACTTACTATTTCGATACGTTTAGCCCAATTTGGTGCTTTTAGTTACTTTGGATTAGTTTTGGTTAGTCATTCAATCAACATTCGGTTACCTTCAGTCAGTTCCAATTTATTTTAGTCAATTGAACCAGTTCCGATACGTTATAACCAATTTAAACGCTTTTGGTTAATTTTAGTTAGTCGCCAAAATTCGGTTAATTTGGGTTAGTTACTTATTTTAATATCTTTAATCAGTTCCGATACGTTTTAGCACTTTTTGATGTTTATGGTTACTTTTGATTAGTTTCGGTTAGTCATTCAATCAGCTTTCGGTTAGTTTTAGTTAGTTTTAAAGTACCTATTTCAGTCATTTGAACCGGATCCGATACGTTATAACCAATTTAAATGTAAATTTTAGTTAGTCGCCAAAATTCGGTTAATTATAGTTAGTTTTACTTAGCTTAATATTTTAATATGTTCCGATATGTTTTAGCCCGTCCTGGTACCTTTGGTTAGTTTTGGTTGGTCGTTCAATCAACTGTCAGTTTATTTCAGTTAATTTGGGTTATTTTAGTTAATTTATTTTAACCATTTTAACCAGTTCCGATACGTTCTAAACAATTTTAGTGTTTTTGGTTATTTTTGGTTAGTCACCAAAGTTCGGTTAATTTGGGTTAGTTTTAACTTACTTCAATATTTTAAATCTATTTCGATACGGTTTAGCCCGTTTTAGTGATTTAGGTTTCTATTGGTTAGTTTTGGTTAGTCGTTCAATCAACTTTCGGTAAAGTTCAGTTAGTTCCAATTTATTTTAGTCATTTGAACCCGTTCCGATACATTATAAGCATTTTTAATATTTTTGGTTAGTTTTGGTTAGTAACTAAAATTCGGTTAATTTTGGTTAATTTTAACTTACTTCAATATTTTTAATCTAATTCGATACGCTTTAGCGCGTTTTGGTGCTTTTGGTTGCTTTGGTTAGTTAGTCGTTCATTCAACTTTCAGTAAAGTTCAGTTAGTTTTATTATATTTTAGTCATTTGAACCGGTTCCGGTACGTTATAAGCAATTTTAATGTTTTTGGTTAGTCGCCAAAATTCGGTTAATTTGGATTAGTTTTTAACTTATCATAACATTTGTAATCCGTTCTGATACGTTTTAGCCCGTTTTGGTGTTTTTAGTTACTTTTGGTTAGTCATTGAATCAACTTTCGGTTACTTTCAATTAGTTCCAAATTATTTTAGTCACTTGAACCGGTTCCGATACGATATAATGAAATTTAATGTTTGTTTTGGTTAATTTTAACTTACTTTAACTTTTGTAACCTCTTCCGATACGTGTTAGCCAGTTTTGGCGCTTATGGTTAGTTTTGGTTAGTGGTTCAATCAACTTTCGGTTAGTTTCAGTTAGTTTCAATTAATTTTAGTTATTTGAACTGGCAGGGCCGACGAGAGGGGGGAGGGGGCGGGGGGCAGACGGGACAAATTCCCGGGGCCCGTATGCTTTGGGGGCCCGGAGACCGGGCTTCTTATTCAATAATAAAAAACTACATCGATCAAAGATATTCCAACGAATAGATATAAACCGACGTCTTTTTGTTTGTCTCCTATTTATACTCGGGAAGGCGGGTTTCTACGAGTTTGCCAAATTGAATATGTAAAAAATAACTACATTATTATTATGGATGTTTTTTAATTAAAAATATTTTGCAAAAATTTGGAATTCTTATGCATGTGTGTTGTAATCATTTCTTCACTAGCTGCCTAATTATATACGTTCTATACCTAATACTCTATCACACTAACAGTCTATCATAAAATCAATCTTTCCCAACTGGCTCACCTAAAACATACACTTGGCAACACTATAGAAGTTTCTGTTGTTTGTTTACGATTGCATTGCATCAAGGTGTGTTTACGTGTTATTTTTTTGAGATTTAAGTAGACTCTTGTTGGGTTTTTGAGATATTTGTGAACAAAATGCAGGGTAAATGTGTCGTGTGTAATGTTTATTACCAAAGAGAGAACTCAGAACGGTCTTTTCATCGGTATGTATCATAATATTTAGCTTGTAGTATCATAACCTTCAAAAAATAATAATTTTGCATCAACCAATCACAGCGCAAATCCGGCTTTGAACAGCGTTGCCAATACTTTCAATTTATTACATGTCGTAGGCCACGATTCCTTATTTTTTATCGTTTATTTGAGGAATTCATTTTATGCAATCATCTTTTTCCTCGATTTGCTCTGAAAATTTGACAGTCACGAGGTCTGTGTATTTAAAAGGAAAATTCAAGTCACGTGCCTGTCAAAATGTTAGAGCAAATCGAGGAAAAAGATGACAATAACGAACGCGGCTAATGTAACAGATAACATTAACATGTGACGACGCTTATTTTTATTCGATAATAACGCTTAGAACATTTTCCAAATAAAATCGTAATCGTTACGTATAATGTTCTTATGCAGTATCAAAACTCGAATGGGGTGTAAGGCGGAAGGCCTAATATTAAATAGGTTAAACTCTAAAAAAATTTCGATATTGCATGTGTGTCAGAAAGGAACCATATTAGATTAGGTATATCATTAATATTATCTTCGGCATCGCAGACTTAGCGTTATGTTTGTTAACTTGGCCAGCATTTTCCAATCAAAACAAAGCAGAGTAATAAACTTTTTGATTGACGAAATATTATATTATTTTATTATTTTAAGGCTATTCATCTGTAGGTATAGTGAGCTTTATTTTTTAAGAATATTTTAAGTGAAAGATAGTGTTATAAATTAACAATTAAACACGCACCTCGTTAATAATTATTACATTTAATCAAACAAAATAAAAGCAGCCTTCGACCCGAGCGCGGGGAGTATCAGTATGACGACGACGTATCGTATACCCTTCGTTTCTGCTTAATTTTCCCAATTTGAAATGGGATAGGCAGGACAAGTGCATCACACGTCACAAAACCTGCATTGAAATTATTCCAATAAGGTCTGTGAAAATGCTATAGATAGGCGATTATTATTGTGAAGTTTTGTATACATTCCAAAAACTGATGAAATTTTCCTGCAACACTCTTCCATCCTCCACATCTCAGATGCGGCTGGAAATTTAAGGCTTTATGCCTACATTTTTTGGAGGCTCAAAATGAACATTATTGGGCGTGGCACGTGAAAAAATTTCCTTCCTCCGGCGGCGCCTGCAGCGGGCTTCCACCTTTTGTATTGATGATATACAGTATAGGGGCCCAAAAAGCTGAAGAGTCCCGGGGCCCGTTTCGGCTCTCGGCGGCCCTGTGAACTGGTTCCGATGCGTTATAATCCAATTTAATGTTTTTGTTTGGCTTTGGTTTACTTAATCTTTTTTAATCTGTTCCGATACGTTTTAGCCCGTTTTGGTGCTTTTGGTTAGTTTTGGGTTAGTCGTTTAATCAACTTTCGGTTAGTTTCAGTTAGGTCCAGCTTATTTTAGTCATTTGATTCGATTCCGATACGTTATAAATAAATTTAAGTTTAAATAAACAAACTTACACGATCTCTCACGCATATGACGTTATGAATGTGGTAAATGTAGCATGCACTTTTTCTCGGAAACAGAAACATTTTCAATGTTAATATTGACCCGTGTATTTTTATACTGATAATACCCAAGTGCTTAAGAACTCTGTTGCAATTCTTTTTTATTTTCTTTTGCCGCTTAAAATACTCTCATAATAGAATATAATACTGTTTTCTTTTTAAATTGCTTTTATTGCGAATATTAGAATGCGTTTTCATGTTGATATTTACAAGGAGCTCTACTACGATCAATATTAAAATGTTTTTAGATTCTTTTTTGGCGATTATATATACGAAATTGTACACATTAAGTAAAATTTACTATTAGCATTGCAAAATAAAATATATATTATTATATGATTATTAGAAGTTAGTCTAAAGGGTTTGTCTCCCCATAATAGTAGGAATGTATGCCGAGAAGCGAGAAGCTAAAGAAATGTAGAAAATATCTAGAATATTTCAATGCTGTAGGTACGGTAGAATGCCTAAAATTATATGGCTGTTTAAAAAAATGCTAAATATATTACCATTTCATTTTAATAAAATATTTTTTCCCTACTCTTCTATTACCATATCATCATATCTATCAGTTGAGAAGTGTTGAGGTTTTTGGCGTCACCGAAATTGGATACACTAGACGAGGAAGTCTCGCTATCTTTACAAATAGAAGGAATCCAAAATACCATGAAGACGGAGTGTATATTACTGTATATGTCTTCTTGAGAAGCTTCACTTCTTCTGGATTTTCCCACTTTTTTCAATGCATTCCTGAAATAGCTACGTAATGGTTGAAATTTCTTGCATGCGAAATTCTTCTCAGGGTTTGAATAACTTCTTTTCAGGCAGTAGCATGCACACTAGAAGGAGATCCTAGGGCACTCGACGAGCGGCGTGCGCTCAAAGATGTTGATTGACACGGTTCTTGAACAGCTGTAGGTTGTAATTAGGGAAAAAATTATGTCCTGGGAGTGAATTCCACAGTGGTGTAGTGCGCCAGAAGAAGGAGTCCCTTTAAAGCGATATTCTAGGTGTTTCTAGTTGTACGACGAACATGTGCGCACTTGCTGTTTTTCGTGACTGTCTGACAGGTGCTGCTGGGGATGGAATGAGGCGGGCCAAATCCTAGGAATATCTGCCGTGAAATATCTGCAAAACAGGGATATATGTCGGCCACGTGTCTGGGGTGTTCCAGACTATCCAGATCCCGGATCAACTCCGGGTCTCCGACGAGACGCACAGCTCTCTTCTGAATGGAGTCCAGCAGCTTTAGGGTGTCCTTAGGTGGGGTACCCCAGATGTGTGCCCAATATTCTAAGCACTGTCTTATTTGCGCTTTGTAGAGCAAGAGCAGCTGTTGCATTGTGTACTGTTTTTTGTTTCGAAAAGGCGCACCAAGCTTCTGTGAGTCTGATTTTGCGATGTCAGCAACGTGATTCATACTAGGACATATTGCTGTTGATCGAGACACTTAGTAGTCTGGTTGACGAGGATGAAGGAATGACCGATTCTGCCATAAAGACATGGCATAACTCAATTAATTCTCGGTGACCATTAACTTTCAGATTCTTATTGGTGTAATCCTTGTTCTTAGCCTCCAAAAAAGCCAAAATGTTTTTCATATAATATATGTCAATACATTTAGTCTAGAATTCCTTAGGTCACTATGTACCTTGTATGCGTCATGTATTTCTATTTTGCATTACACGTTCCACAAACACCAAAATATTTATTACGACTGAACTCATCAGAGCTGGCACAAAATATGGAAGAGGTGTGAGTAACAGTCTGAGCAGATATTGATTTTTAGACATTCTACAATACGTCCCGAGCCAAGATCGTTCCAACGTCACTATCTCTGTGGCCGGCTAAAGATATATTATACATAACGTTTTAATGTTTTTTATGTATTCCTTATATCACTTCACATATTTGACATTGGCACTTCACCATTTTATCTATTACTGGCCTGAAGTTCTATAAAGGGTTTTATTATTGCAATGCCAAAGAACATAACTTTTATACGCATCCTAATCATTCAAACCATGTGTTAAATTCTCTGTATCAAAAACCTACAGAATTTTCAGGTATGATAAAAATTTCTCCACATGAAATGAAACATCATGGGTAATCTTCATGCCATATTATATTATAATAAATTTTATTTAAGTGGGTGAATCATACACACCTGTCAACGATTTTTCTGATTTTTTTTACCGCGTCAAAACTTCGCAGATAAATAAAAAGATAACCTGGAAAATATAATTTCTTTACTGTGACCTCGACAGCGTTTAATAATAAATAAAAAAATATGAAGACAGACATTTTGCTGTAGAAAACGGCGTTCCGTGAAATGCACAGGAAAAAGTTTCATATCCAAGGAACTTTCTTCCTAATTAAGCAATTATTCAACTACATTTAACTGAATAATTAATAAGTTAATGCGCTTACTAATTAATTAGTTAGTAAAATGATTACTAAGTTTACTTTTAATAGTTTTTCTTCAAGAGTTTTCTTCCAGGTCAAATAAGTATTGATAAAACAAAATGAATTATATACTTTCTTGAAAATGCTTGTTGCGATAGCTACAATAACTTAACCTTGAAACCCACACATTTATATTATGCGATTACATTATTCTATTAAATGCTTGATAATGTATTTCTCGAGAATGGATACTGAATATTTAAAAACAAAAGTTTAACTCTGAAAACCATAGATCTTTATCATAATAAAAAAACATTATTCTTGTTGCGAAAAACTTACTAAAATATCTGATAACATTTCTCGACATCTAACAATTAAAATGTTTGACATATTTTAAAGCAAAAGCTAAACCTAAACCTTTTAAATTAAGGGCATATTTTAGATCTTATACCACAGCTTAGTACAATCAGCTAGGACTCTCCGTTGCGTTGGTGAGAATGGTTTGCGCCGATCCTTGCGCACGCCCAATTATGGGGAAGATCACGGCAGTAGCGTCGCGTCGGTGGTGGATTCGCTATGATCATTTGTTCCTTAGATTTTGTATCAATTGAATATGGGCGTAGTTAAAAGTGTTGAATATTGAATATCGATTTTATAGGTTGTGATATCATGAGTTTACCAAAGTGGGGACACGTTAGTGCTGCTAAATGCTGTAAAAGTAAAAAATATAATTGCGATAGAAGCTTCTTTCGGTTTCCTAGTGATAAAGACATCATAATCATAACACGATATATGTATTATTTTCACGGCTTTGTCCACAGCTGTGATATTTTCTTGGGTACAAATTTTAACTTGAATATTCTTAATGTATATACAGGGATATCCAACGAGGACTAGACAAGGCGATTTTTTTACTTTCCCTGTACTTTTATAAAAAAAACTGAAATAGCCATCTTATCTAATTTTCTCCTGCGAATTCGGATATGTTCAGGAAAAAACAATTGGACATCAAATAAAAGTGCTAGGGGTCACTTTGATATATTTTTAAATGGAACGCCCTGTATATTACTAAATTTTTGGACTCTCTAGAAAAATCTAAACACATTTTGTGTAAAATATCCTATACCTATCTTTAGCTGTTTACCAAATATTGACAGTTGAAAGTCGGGTATTTTGACACTTTGGCAAGCTCTAAAATCTAAACCGCACAAGATCAAAGAAAACTGTTTGCACATTCCTATCTTAAGTTTTCATAGACTATTCGAATTTAAACTGCGGATAAAATTAACCGGAACTTTTAAACCTCCGGTTAAATTCAAAGTTACTATCATTCGGTAGCTTATGAAAGCCCAAGATAGGAATGTGCAAACCGTTTTCTTTGATCTCGTGCGGTTTAGATTTTAGAGCCTGTCAAAGTGTCAAAATGCCCGACTTTCAACTGTCAATATTTGGTAAACAGCTAAAGATAGAGATAGGATACACAAAATGTGTTTAGATTTTTCTAGGGAGTCCAAAAATGTAGTAATATACAGGGTGTTCCTTTTAAAAATATATCAGAGTGACCCCTAGCACTTTTATTATTTCAATTATTTTTTGCTGAACATATCCGAATTCGCGAGAGAAAATTACATAAGATGGCTATTTCAGTTTTTTTTTGATAAAAGTACAGGGAAGGTCAAAAATCGTCTTGTCTAGTCGTTGGATAACCCTGTACAGGGTGGCTCGAACTCGAGTCTATGATGGGGATCTCGAAAACCGAAAGAGATATAGTAGCAGTCAAATTAGGGCAAAATTGCGCATTTCTGCCTAACAATATGCCGTTTAGAAAGTTTTAAAATCCCGAGTATTTTCGGAGATATACCGAAAAACCAAAATTTTGACAAATCGTTTTATATTTTTTCTGTGCTTATTTAAAAAGGGATTTCAATTTGGATTCCACTTTTGTATTGTCACTTTTTCCGTTCTATCCAATGCTGATATCTAGCTGGGAATAAGACGTTTGGTCTCCAAGGGGTCATCATCAAGTTTTTTTTTTTAAATAAGAACTTTAATTTTTGATGTATAAACATCTTACGCGGCGGTATGAGGGTAAATCTCCGCAAATGGGAGGGAAATGTGCATGCGGATGGGGAAGGAAATGTGTAAGCAGGTGTGACATCATAACCAGCAGTGATTAGTGCGCGGCTACTTCAGCGCTTCCTTGTAAAACGTGTTCTTTCTAACGCTAGAATAAAGGCAACCAAGTCCAAAAAAGTGGTTGCCTATATTCAGGCGTCACGCGGCCTAAGGTGGCATTAGATTTTTATGTTCATGATGTCGATATAAGATATGTTTACACATCAGTGTCTCGAGTACTCGCAGACTCTCTCAATTTTTTTATATCGTTTTTCAAATGATATTGGCGTTATTCTCTCTCTCTCTCTCTCTCTCTTATATTTAAATTAAAAAGAAAAGGAATAAAAAAAAGTCGCGAGTAGCACAGTACACGTGCTAGAGGTCAATACTTCTTTATCGAGTCTCAATTTATTTTACTTATATGAGCCGGTTCCGATATGTTATAATCAATTGTCATAAATTTGGTTAGTCGTCTTATCAACTTTCGGTTTGTTTTACTTATTTTAGTCATTTCAATCAGTTCCGATACGTTATAATAAATTTTAATAGATTTGGTTAGTCGTCTAATCAACTTTTGGATACTTTCACTTAGTCTCAACTTCTTTTACCTATTCGAGCCAGTTCCGATATGTGATAATCAATTTTAATACATTTGGTTAGTTTGGGTTAGTCTAATCAACTTATGGTTAGTTTCACTTAGTCTCAACCGAGGTCTCAATTTATTTTTGTTATTTGAACCAGTTCCGATACGTTAGAATCAATTTTAATATATTTGGTTAGTTTTAGTTAGTCGTCCAATCAACTTTCGGTTACTTTCACTTAGTCTCAACTTATTTTACTTATTTGAGCCGGTTCCGATACGTTATAAACAATTGTAATAGATTTGGTTAGTTTGGGCTAATCGTCGAATCAACTTTCGCTTTGTTTTACTTAGTCTCAACTTATTTTAGTCATTTGAATCGGTCCAGAGATGTTAGAATCAATTTTAATAGATTTGGATGGTTTGGGGTTAGTCGTCCAATCAACTTTCGGTTAGTTTCACTTAGTCTCAACTTATTTTACTTATCTGAGCCTGTTCCGATACTTTATAATCAATTTTAATAGATTTGGTTAGTTTGGGGTAGTCGTCGAGTCCACATTCGGTTAGTTTCACTTAGTCTCATCTTATTTTAGTCAAATGAACCAGTTCCCATACGTTATAATCAATTTTAATAGGTTTGATTAGTTTAAGTTAGTCGTCGAATCAACTTCCAATTAGTTTTATTTAGTCTCAACTTTTTATACTCATTTGAACCGGTTCCGATACGTTAGAATCAATTTTAATAGATTTGGTAAGTTTTGGTTAGTCGCCGAATCAACTTTCAGTTAGTTTCACTTAGTCTTAACTTATTTTAGTCATTTGAATCGGTTTCGATACGTTAGAATCAATATTAGTAGGTTTCGTTAGTTTGATTAGTTTGTTTGGGTTATTCGTCCATTCAACTTTCGGTTAGTTTGGGTTAGTTTGGGTTAGTTTCACTTCGTCTCATAAAAACTGAATAATTATTTACCAATTCCATAAGAGAGAAAGAGGGAGAGAGAAAATCATATACTTTATATATGTTGCGAGACGAAAATTCCAAAACGTGTCGTTACATGGCCTTGAAAAATCACTCTCATGAAACCAAAGTATTTTTCACTGCTTCCTTTCAAATGGATGTATTTTAGTATTTTATTT
Source organism: Pissodes strobi (assembly GCA_016904865.1). Taxonomy (NCBI): domain Eukaryota; kingdom Metazoa; phylum Arthropoda; class Insecta; order Coleoptera; family Curculionidae; genus Pissodes; species Pissodes strobi. The sequence continues at coordinate 30,456 of MU187890.1, read as the reverse complement.
GAATTTAATTACCTAATGTTTTTTGTGATTTTAAATTGACCATATTTTTTTGTTTGTTTTATATTTCGGCCTGTGAAATTACTACACCATGTGTATACTCCCGTTGTAGAAATTGCGTATTTGCATTGTTTCAATGTGTTTATTAATTCGTTTTTCCTTAATGAATACAACAATCACTAATAATCCAGGGCGGGGACAACACCCTACCCGGGGCGTCATTTTAGAGTTTCGTCCCTCATTCTAGGGTTTCGCCCTTAATTTTTGGAGTTATTCTATTCATATCTTAGGAAAAAGGCGCCATTCACCGGCGCCGGCGGTCTTCTCTTATGGCTTTGCCTTCGCTCGGGGGGCCCATTTTTGCATATTCGGAAGAGGGAGCATCCGGGGGTGAAGCCCTAAATTGGGGCTCCTTGAGGCCCAAAGCCCTGAAATGGGGCCCCTGGTACGGGGCCCATTTTCACAGATTTTAAAATGGATCCCTCGGGGGGCAAAGCTTTTGAATGGGGCCCTCGGTGTGGGAGCCTCATATCTGAAACATTTGGAAAAGGGGCCCCCTCCTGGGGCGAAGCCCTAAAATGGGCTCCCAGGGTTGGGGGGGGGTGAAACCCTAGAATGGGGCTTATGGTACGGGAGTCCCATTTTTTTACAAATTTAGGATTGGAGCCCCCGGGGGCGAAGCCCTAAAATTGGGCTCCAAGCTTTAAAAGGAGGCCCCTGGTATGACAGGCCCCTTTTTAAGAGATCTGGGAATGAAACTTCTGAGGGCAAAGCTGAAAAGTCCAGTTTTCAAGAGCAGTTGTTAGTTCGTTTTTGTCTATCTTCAGGACAGTCGTAGAAAAATAAATAACACTTTTTCATTGCCACTTTTTCCCCTCTACAAGAAGGCATTGTTAATTTAAAATCCGACGTTTTGTCTTCTAGCGATTATCATCAAATTATTTTTTTTAAATACGGTCCTGGATATTTTTTGTTTTTCGTTGCCTTTTAGCCTTCGTAAGGCAATGACGTATCGCAAACATAAGAAAAATTCATATTTTTATGAAATATTCGCCCTAAAATGTATGAATCGCCCATCTCTGTCTAACACATTATTTTATTTATAAATCCGTGCTTATTCAACGCATTGAAAACGATTAAATTGGAAACTTTTATACTTTTACGTTGAAATGAAAGTATGGGTAATTTTGGGCTAGATAAACAATAATATCAAATTTTTGAATTTGAGTCCAGAAAGAAAAAAATTACGTTTTATTTAAAATCTAAAATTTCACAAATCTTAAAGAACTAGGTAAATAAAACTTTAATAACAAAACTAAATTTAACTCATAAGCAAAGCGCTAAAGTATAACTTCAGTGTTTTTGCGAAATGGAAATTCAACATTAACATAAAAATAGCAAAAACATATAACAAATAAATTACCTAATTATGTATTTATTTGTTGTATTTTTTTGCTATTTTTATGTTAATGTTGAATTTGCATTTCGCAAAAATACTGAAATATATATATATATATATGAACAAAAATGTTATTCCGGGTTTCAATCCGTTCGTCAGTAGAAATGGTTGTCTCACGACGTTTCGCCAACATCCCAGTTGGCATTTTCAAGTGTTGCTTCCTTGATGGCTGCTTGACT
>MU187890.1:0-21838 GCA_016904865.1 Pissodes strobi | reverse complement strand
GGTTGCGCCCCCGAAGCGAGCGGAGGGTCATGCGTGAAGTGGAATATTAAATATACTTAAATAGTAAACAACACTGTTATTCCCCATAAGAAAATGTGCAACTTTTGGAAACACTGTGCCAGGTCCCCCGTGTCGGTTACTAAAATTTCATTATTTTCACGTTACAATTTCAATATTTTCACGTTACACCTGGGAAAGTCGTAGTGGAAGTTTGCCCTTCTAGGGCAATTTAGGCTCAAAACACGGATATTTTTTCGGCTCAAATGTGGCGAATCCTCCGATTTTTTTGGCTTAAGCTACTCTATCATCACCCCTTTTCTAGCGAAAAAAAAAAGAAGATTTGCAAAATCGACACAACCTATATATCATCAGACCCTTAATTTGATGATATCTTTCACTTCCGGTCCTGCCGTCGTAGGATGAGCACGTTGGAAACGGATTACAGAATTCGGCACGGGCAGTGGAAGCCATTTTGCTTAGAAAACGTGTTTCAATCCTGCGGGGGGAGTCCGGAAAGTCGTGCCGGCTGGATAGTGTGAGGGGTGGGTCGCGTATTGGAGGGTGATTCCTACTAGGACCCCAGGGTTATTTCCGTTCGCGGTAGCGTGGCCTGGTTGGCGGTCGGGGATTTATCCTACGGGGATTTGGGGTCTCTGACAGAAAGTGGTTATACCTACAGTGTGCGAAGCCCCCTTTCATAGGAACTCAGTCGTGCAGTGCATTTGCTTATATTTACGTACAAGTCGGGAATCACCAGGGGCTCAGGCCCGTCTTACTGGGGTTCCCACCGATTAAGGCCCTTCAAACTGGAATAAGGTGTAACGGATGTAGAAGGGTAGCTCTACCTCTCCCTAAGCCCCGGACGAAGGGCGGTGCTGGCGAACTGCCTAGAAGCAAAGCCATCGGATTCCCGAAAGGGGGTCCAAACAAGATTAAACAAACAAACAACAATGATATCTTTGACGATTTTTAACCTTTCTTATATTTTTCTTGCATTTGGTGATTATTATACGCGGTTAACTAATTTTTATATATTTCTGATAACTCTCTTAACTGAACTCTCTAAATTAAAATTTTTATTACAAAACAAATCCGAACGTTTTATAAAGAGCGTTTTGGAACATACTTGCTTCAATATTGCCTAACTTGAACGCTAGAGAATTTATATGAATTTGAATTGAACGCTAGAGAATTTATATGAATTAGCTACGATAAACCGTTTTTTTTTTCAAATTAAGCGACGTCATCGATGACGTAAATACAAAACCTTCGGGAAACGAATTCTACTTATTATTACATATTTATGTAATGCATGATTTGATTGATTTATAATACATACAACAAATATCATAGAATACTATCCTTATTATAAAAATGAGATATTATTATATGACATATTTTGTACTATAAGACTGTAATATAAAAAAAACTGTAATTAATTTTAACGTCTTAAACTAATCAATATTATCAACAATAATATGGTAAGAGTAACCTCGTGCGACTATGGGAAGGCAAGATTTTTTACGTGCTAGTCCTCTACCCCCCTCAGTCGTCGTTAAGGTTCACTCGCTTGGCGCACTATATGTCTTAAATTATATTTTTTCTGAGATACATCAAGTAGGTACATATTTTAATCATCAATAGCTTTTTCCTTTCGCGCGATTTATTTCATTTTTGGAATACGAATATTACTGGACTTTTTCTACAATAGTGCAATTAACCTTGCTGTAAAAGAAATCAATTTTACCTCAAATGGAGCTAATACTAGCCATTAGTTAAACTATCGGAAATACTCGATATTATCAAATACCTTCGCATTAAGGAAATATAAATTTTTGATAGGTTAAATGATGTGCTAAAACAGTTACCTATTGCAGTAATTCTAAGAAATTGTTGTTATGAACGCTATGAAATATTCAAAGGCCTCATCATGATGGAATTAACAGTTCTAATAATATTTTAATTGAAAACATAGTAATAGAAATTTTTTCTAAAATAATTGACAATTTTTATTAGTAATGTAAGGTTTTAACAGGTGGCGTCAAATAATGCTTAAAAATAGGAGCAAATAATTTACAGAATAACCACGATTTTCTACCACCGTAGAACATAAACTGATAGCACTATTGATTATGCTCTGGTGATTATTATTGTATGATTTCTCGCAATTCTTCGATGGTGTCAAACTGCTCCTCATGATAAACTCTTGCCTCCAACATTTCCTATATGTAACAATCGACATAGTTTGGGGTCGGGCGACAGCCGCATCTCCGGTTCTTTGGAAGGCAAGGAACAGGACACCATTTTGTTGAAAAACGTAATCGTCGCGCACTTCATTAATTTCGGGTAATAAGTTATGTAAAACGTCTTGTTTATGTACCTTCAAATTAACTTTTATCCCAGCACCTATAACAATAATTAGACTCGATTTCCTTACTTATATATACTCATAAAATTTACACATTGAACGAATTTTTCTTCCAAATTTTGTCACTAACCCAAACTAACTCAAATTGTGTGAATATGTCTAGACACCATTTCTACAATAAATGTGCATAACATTGTTTAGAATTTATAAACAAGTGTGCCTAATTAATACTTATTGTTATTCATATTTTTTAGAAACAATTTGTTTTATTATGAATCAAATCGTGCATCTTTTTTTAAATATTTGTGCAAAAATATTCACGAGCGTAGGTAGGTCAAAGTGCAGAAGGGTAAGGCGTGGTACGGGAAAGGCTCGCCGCAGGCGACGGCGCCGGCGCGCGGAGGAAGCTAAATTGCCGAATGCGGAAATTTTTGAAGGTGCCATGCCCAATTGTTACTCAAAAGTCGTTAAAAAAACACGCCTTCCATGACCAATCTGAAAATAATTATAACGTACCATAACCGGTTAAAATGACAAAAATAAGTTGATACTAAGTGAAACTAACCAAAAGTTGATTGAACGACTAACCAAAAGCAACCAAAGCAATCAAGATTGATTAAAACGTATCGTAACCGGTTAAAATGACTACGGTAAGTTGACACTGTGAAATGAACTAAAAGCTGATTGAACGACTAACCAAAACTAACCAGATCTATTAAAATTGATAATAACGTACAGGAACCGCTTCAAATGACTAAAATAAGTTGAGACTAAGTGAAACTAACCGAAAGTTGATTGGGCGACTAATCAAATGCAACCAAATATATTAATGTCTAACCGAAAGTTGATTGAACGACTAACCAAAATGACCAACATAAGTTGATACTAAGTGAAACTGACCGAAAGCTGATTAAATCCATTAAAAATAATGATAACGTATAGGAACCGCTTCAAATAACTAAAATAAGTTGGACTAAGTAAAACTAACCGAAAATAAGTTAAGACAAAGTGAAACTAACTAAAATTTTATTAGACGACTAATCAAAACTAGTCAAATCTATTAAAATTGATTATAACGTATTGGAACGAACCGGTTCAAGTGACTAACATAAGTTGAGGCTTGTAAAACTAACCGAAAGTTGTTTCGACGACTAGCCACAACTGACCATATCTTCTTCTTCTAAAGCTCTTCTTATGATATTGGCGACCACGTTGGCCATCTTATCCTATTCACTGCAGCTCGGAATAGGTCAGTTGATGTTAGGCCAGTCCATGTTCTAAGATTGGCCAGCCAGGATATGCGCCTGCGTCCAGGGCCTCGCTAGCCCTCAATCTTGCCATGTAGGATTAATTGTAGGAGTCGGTACTTATCATTACGTATAATATGACCAAAGTAGGCCAGTTTTCTGTTCTTTACGGTGGTAACAATTTCCTTGCCTTTTATGAACCTCTCGAGAATCGTGATGTTAGTTGTATGGTATGTGTATGCGACCCGTAGCATGCGTCGGTAGCACCACATTTCGAATGCCTCTAAGCGTTTGGTGGCAGCCTCGGTAAGACTCCAGTTTTCTACTCCGTAGAAGAGAACACTACAGACATAGCATCTGAGATTTTTTTGCGTATATTGATATTAAGGGAGACGTTACAATGGACTTTCTTAAGCCGGTTAAAAACGTTTCTGTATTTTTCAATTCGAGTTCTTATTTCATAACTATGATCCCATGTATCACTGATATTGCACCCCAGGTAGCATATTTTCCCTACTCTTTTCAATAGTGTATCGTTTACCGTTAATTAAGCGTTTATGTTGATGTTCTTACTGATGATCATTACTTTAGTATTTTTAGAGTTTAGTTTTAGTCGGTATTCGTTGCTTGTTGCTACGATATTATCTATCAATCTCTGGAGACCCTCCACACTATCTGCCAGCAGGACGCTGTCATCTGCATATCTAATATTATTGATAAGTTGAACATTTATTGTAATACCGTCTTCTGATTCATCCAAGGCTTCCCTACAAAGAGATTTTCGGAATATATATTGAACAATGCCGGTGATAGTATGCATCCCTGCCGAACTACCTTTCCGACTTCAAAGATATCAGACAGTTCGTTTTAGAGGCGCACTGTTGCTTTTTGTTGGAGATATAGTTTTGAGATTAGTCTGATATCCTTACATCAATTCCCGATGCTTTTAGAATGTCAATTAGTTCCCGTGCGGCACTCTGTCAAATACCTTTTCGAAGTCAATGAAACATGTAAATACGTCGCATTTGACATCCCTCGCTCTTGGTATTAGTACTTGCAAGCTGAAGAGTGCTTCTCTTGGTCCAAGGCCTGCTCTGAATACAAATTGCACTTCACTGAGGTGTTATTCTAATTTGGTGTAAATGAGATAGTGAATGATATTTAGGAGTAATTTAAGTACGTGGCTCATTAAACTAATTAATCTGTGGTCCTCGCATTTCCTGGCGTTGGTTTTTTTTTAAGAATTAGGGTAAATATTGATAGCAGCCAGTCCTTTGGTAAGTGCCCAGTCTCATATATGTTACTAAGTAGCTTGGTTGTGATTTGGGATGCCTTTAGAAGTTTCAATTTGACTTTTTCCTGGATGATATTTTCTTTCAATAGTCTTATGTCCTTTTTGGGAATCATTTTCTTACGAATTATTTTGAATCGTATGTTGACATTTGCAACTAATAGATTATGGTCCGAGAAGACATCTGCGCCTGGATATATTTTTGCTGAGGTGATGGAATTTTGAAACTTTTTGTTTACGTTGATAACATCAATTTGATTCCTCATAATTCTCCCTGAAGTATCTCCCGGAGTTTACCATGTATAAAGCCTTCTGGGATTCAGTTTGAAAAATGTATTCATGACTGCCATGTCCGTCTCTTGGCAGAACTGGATCAGCCTTTCTCCTCTTTCATGTCTCGTGCCTAGACCGTATCTTCCCACAACATTATCAACTGTACCCTGTCCTATTTTGGCGTTAAAATCGCCAATGATGATATTTTAGCTCATGTTTTTTTGTGAGTTTTAATGAGTCTTCTAGGGTCTGATAGAATTTTTCTATTTCTGTTTCAGTAGAATCGGCTGTGGGTGCGTAAACCTGAATGACGTTCATATCAGAAGGCCCAAAGTTAATCTTGAATAGTGCAATTCTGTCCGACATGGGTGTAAATCCTATCACTTAGCTATTTCCTTTTTTACTATTATAGCCACGCCATTTCTGTTTCGTGTTGTGTCATCTCCCGAGTAATAGATATGGTGCTCGCCCATGACTGTCTTTCTGGAATTTGGCCATCGAACTTCACTGCATCCTAAAATATCGATGTTCAGGAGTTTCATTTCTTAAATAATATTTGCTGTTTTGCCTGGTTGGTACATGCTTCGAATATTCCAGGTACCGATCCTTTTCACGTGTAACGGTTCGATTTTGCCAGTTTTAAAATTTCATTTATATGCCGCATTTAGGGAAAAATTATGCTGTATTTTGCACTCGTCGGTTTATTAATTCTGAATTTAATAATTCGCTTGAAATTGACTATTTTCTCAATGTAAAATTAACTATATTTTAAGTATAGATTAGCTATATATTCGTATTAGTTTTAGAATCAGTTGTGACTATTTATTTTAGTTGATAAGCGATGTATGTATCTTATTAAAATAACTTGGCTTGATTTGCATTATATTATCATAAACAGCCAGCGAGTCGATTTATATTTCTAAAGAATTCTGTTAGCCTGCAAAAACGCTGCGTTTGACTTGTTGATCCATATTTTGGTACCTAGTAGTTTTTGTGACTTTCGTCACGGAATAATAGAGATGGGCTAGGTATCGCGCGTTTTTCATTCTCGATTTAGATTTTTGAAGGTTTATTATTTCTGTTAGAGCATTTTCTAGCCTTTCTGGAAGAATGTAATTTTAGCTCACTATTCGTGGCTTCCGCCGTCATTTATCACCATGATAAGCGAGAACTAAGGCGTTTAATTTCTTAGAATTATTCCTTGTATCGACTCACTCGTCAAGTTTTCAGCCCATTACTACTTGTGTCGCCGTATTTAATTTAAGGCAAATTGACGGAAGACGGAACGAGGTCTTTTCTAGTTTGCTCGCCTAGGGAACGTTTGCCAGTATAGCGAGAAACTGCACGTTTTAAGTATTGTGGTATAATACAACCCTTTTTGGTAGGGGATTTGCTGTATGGTTTCTGTTTGTGTTTTAACACGACCGATTTTTCGGGCTCTACAAGCTGTACTAGGTAAGCATTTTCTCTGGATTCCTTTTTCTGTGGCCTATGAAGCACGTGACCGCCATTTTACTAAAGTTTTTTAATTTCCATTATTTATAGCGGCTTCCACGTTCGTCCCATAAGAGCGAGACCGTCGAATCTCCTCTAATACACCCTCAAGTCCGAGTGAGGTAAATATCGCTACCATTTTGCCTAAATTAATGAAATTGATTGCTTATCTACCTTTTTTTTGTGCACATAACGCCATTTGCTTTTCCCATGTGTTATCTTATCTACTCCATTTTATCTGATCCGAATTTTTATTTTAATGCAATTTTAATTTTAATCATATGGGGAAGTTTTTATATTAAAGTTGCCGCAACCTTAATATCTCTTTTATTTGCTTTATTGCACTGTAAGTCCATGGGTTTTTTTTTGTCTGGGAAAATTTGTTTTATAAAGAAGATGTATTTATGCAAAGAGTAAGGGGGTCTATGTTTTTATTAAAGTAAGGGGGCGTCATTTAATGCGTACTGGATTATTTCAGGGTTCTTCTGCTGGGCTAGAACTTCTTCTGCTGGGCTAGAACTTCTTCTGCTGGGCCAGTAGTTTACTTGGTGACCCAATTTCTTCTGCTGGGCAGAAGTCTACTTGACGAACCAATTTCTTCTGCTGCAACTTCTTCTGTGAATGGCCGGAAGCAGGTCCACAACCTTTTTTTTTCCTGGAAGGCTGACGAAAGGCCTTAACTTGTGGTTCCCGCACTAGAGGCCATCGACAGAGTTCGACGACGGGATTTGGGTATAAGTTTTGTGTCTTATGTTTACTCTTCGTTTACTTTTATTGATATAGATCAAACATTGAATTGAGGTAGCTCATTGATTTTAATTAATTTAATTTACATTTATTCACTGGTTTATCGGACCAGTTAATCAAATTGCTTTGATTTGTTTTCTCATTTTAAAAGATAAGTGCTGGCTGAATAACTTCATTCTTTTCATTAATTTTTCATTTCATTAATTAGTCGGCAGATATAACTGCTCTGAATTTTATCTTTTTATCATATGAATCAAGCTAACCATAGTTTTAATCTGATCTGGTGCTTTTATTAACTTCTCAAGTTTTTTTGATCTAATCATTGTGTCCGCTCATTTCGGCATATTATCACCATCAGTGCAGCTATTAGCGCACGCATACCTAGTTGTAAGAAGCTTAGTCTGCGCCAAGTGATCACTTTGATAAGTAGTTTAGTGCATTTAGTGATAAGGCATATAGAACCGAGGTTTTCCAACTGAATTGGTCTCTGTACGTACAATCTTCATATTGTACTCTATTTATTTCATTAATTACTTTAAGTCGTTTAACATTCTTTTGTCTATTCAACCACATTTTTAGTATATCCATTTTCTCCAGATAGATTGTTGCTGTGTTTGTAAAAAAAAAGAATTTAGTAGCAAATATAGTGTCCATTAAATTTTTAGATTGTGTTTTTTTGATAGGTTAAGTTGGTTGATTATAGTGCCATAATTATTCTAATTTTTTTTTTTGGATAGTTCGAAATTAGGAACCGGTTAATTTTATGAGAGAATCTAGCCACTCGGTACGACACCTGCCGAGCTTTTTCCGTTTAGCTGGCTAGAACGGGTGGCGCTCAAACGACCCCACGACAGGGGCCGGGCTTTGTAACGCGACTCTCCGGGGCTAGGTTCAATTTTTTTTTAAATTAATTGGGAAAAAAAAATTTTGGGGTTCAATCTTGAAAAAAACGTTGCACACGATTTGAACATTATTGGTTGACCGGTGAATTCTTCGCACCCTCTCCCCATTTAGGGGGTGCCCGGGACTGAGGGTCGTTTCCTTCTGATTTTCAGCCATTGTGGTGTCCTGTGAAAGTATTAGATACCAGGTAGTTACCCGTTACTTTCCTGGCCTTGTGAATCAGCCGCTTCTAACATGAAGTACCGACGCTGTTTGCAGTCGCTCAGTGCTAGTTTTGTTCCATCCCGGCTACTTGATTTTACCGGTATCACCCATATCTGGGAGGCGTTTCTCTATCCGCCACCTCGGGAGGCGCCCGATGGAGGACTAGCAACCCCACACAATATCTAATAAAATTTATTATAACCTATCGGAACCAGTTCAAATGACTAAAATAAGTTGATACTAAGTGAAACTAAAAGAAAGTTGATTAGACGGCTAACCGAAACTAACCAAATCTACCAAAATTTGTTATAACGTATCATAACCGGCCGGCTAATATAAACTAAAATAATATTTTAGTCATTTTATCAGGTACGATACGTTATAATCAAAACAAATTGATACTAAGTGAAACTAACCGAAAATTGATTGAACAACTAAACAAAACTAACCAAATCTATTAGAATTGTATAACGTATCGAAACCGGTTCAAATGACTAAAATGAGTTGATATTAAGTGAAACTAACCGAAAGTTGATTGGACGACTAACAAAAACTAACCAAATCTAAAACAACTATCATATCGGAACCGACTCAAATTACAAAATAAGTTGAGAGTAAGTGAAACTAACCTAAAGTTGTTTCAACAACTAACCAAAACTAACGAAATCTATTAAAATTGATTATAACGTATCGGAACCGGTTCAAGTGATTAAAATAAGTTGAGGCTAAGTGTAACTAACCGAAAGTTGATTAGGCGACTGACCAAAAGAAACAAAACCTATTAAACCGAAACAGAGTTTTATCCACTTTACAAAAACAGAATTTTTGCACTCAATTAAAATTGATTATAACGTATCGGAACCGGTTCAAATGACCAAAATAAGTTGAGACTAAGTAAAACTAATCGAAAGTTTATTGAACGACTAACTATGACTAACCAAATCTATTAAAATTGATTATAGCGTATCGGAACAGGCTCAAATAAGTAAAATAAGTTCAGACTAAGTGAAACAAATCGAAAGCTGATTAGATGACCAACCCAAAATTAACTAAATCTATTAAAATTGATTATAACGTATCAGAACCGCTTCAAATGACTAATATAAGTTGAGACTAAGTGAAACAAACAGACAGTTGATTGGGCGACTAACCAAAACTAACAAAACCTATTAAAATTGATTAAAACGTTTTGAAACCGGTTCAAATGACTAAAATAAGTTGAGAGTAAGTGACAATAACCGAAAGTTTATTGGACGAATATCCAAAACTTACCTAATCAATTAAAATTGATTATAGCATATCGGAACCGGTTCAACTTATTAAAATAAGTTGAGACTATTAGAAACTAACCGAAGGTCGTTTCACCGACTATCCAAAACTAACCAAATCTATTAAAATTGATTATAACGTATCGGAACCGGTTCAAGTGGCCAAAATAAGTTGAGACTAAGTGAAACTAACCGAAAGTTGATTAAACGACTTACGAAAACTAACAAAATCTATTAGAATTGATTATAACGTATCGGAGCCGACTCAAATGACTAAAATATGTTGAGACTAAGTGCAACTAACCGCGTTAGATCGGGGATGGAGAGATGAATCGACTGCAAAAGTGTTTTGTTTTTTAAAACCACCTCTAGGGTTATAAATTGTAAATACGACCGAAACTATGATTTTATGTGGTACATTTTGGTTAACTAAACTTAGGTAATGTGCTAAAAGTCATTCTTTACATTAAAATGTGTTAGGGGTAGCTGAGGGTGACACAGTTTCTCACGACAGACTAGTCGTGTTACATATCGTTATGTCGGGAGTTGAGAGAGGAATCGAATGCAAATGTTATTTTGGATTTTGCAACCACCCCCAACGTTATAAATTGTAAAAGCCAACGAATCTTTAAGTAATATGTATTTATGTGGCATATTTTGGTAAACTATGCTTATGTAATCGGCTAAAAGTCATTCTTTACATTAAATTGTGTTAGGGGTGGCTGAGGGTGACTACTAGTTTCTCACGACAAATTAGTCCTGTTGCATATCGTTAGATCGGAGATAGAGACTGAATCGAATGCAAATCTTATTTTATTTTTTTACAACCACACTTAACGTTATAAATTGTAAAAAGGAACCAAATTTTAAATAACATGCATTTATGGGCTATAAATGCATTAAACAGAGTTAAAATATGTTTTAATATTAATTTAGAAGCGATATACTGATAATATTCTAGTAATAAATCTTGACCCTCTCATCAACTTTTTTTTTATGGCTGTGGCACACAAACTAAAGGGAGATCCTATGGCGCTCGACGAGCGGTGTTTGTGCGAAGATGTTAATTGACACGGTTCTTGAATAGTTGTAGGTTGTAATTAGTGGGAAACAGATGTCCTGGGAGTGAGTTCACAGTAATGCAGTGCGCCAGACAAAGAAGTTCTAGGTGTTTCAAGTTGTACGACGAACTGGTGCGCTCTTGCCGTCTATCGTGACTATCTGACAGTAGTTGCCAGGAACGGAATGAGGCGGGCCAAATCCAGGGAACATCTGCTGTGAAAGTATTTGTAAAATAGAGACATCTTGGCCACATGTCTGCGGTGTTTCAGACTATCCAGACTCCGGGTTAACCCCGGATCGCCGACGGGACGCCCAACTATCTTCTGAATGGAATCAAGCAGCTTTAGGGTGTGCTTTGGTGCGGCACCCTAGATATGTGAGCAATATTCTAAGCACGGTCTTATTTGCACTTTGTAGAGCAAGAGCAACTGCTGCGGTGTATAGAGTTTTTTGTTGCAAAATAGCGCACCAAGCTTCTGGGAGGCTGATTTTGCGATATTCGCAGCTTGGTCATGCCAGGGCATACTGCTGTCGACCGAGACACACAGCAGTCCGATTGACGAGGATGAAAGAATGGTCGATCCTGCCATAATGATGTCAGGTCTCGCTGTATTGGCCCTCTTGGTAAACGTTGCTGCTTGGGTCTTTGCTGCATTGAACTGTACCAAATTTCGGTCGCCCCAAGTTTGAACTTTCTCCAGGTCTTGATTAATTGCTGTAATCTGCTCCTGTCTGCGGTGATTAGTCTCAATCGCTGGTAATGGTTTTTCTGATCTAAAGTTGAAGACAAGGGTACTGCCATCTGCAAAACTGTAAACAGGATTATTCGTTTCGATCAGCAGGTCATTAATATAGATGAACTTTGTGGTGAAAGTATTGTGCCTCCTGAGGCACGCCCGCGTTGATGGTGAATGTGTCTGAGATGTGTCCATCAACTGCAACGTGCAAAGATCGGTTCTTAAGGAAACTGGCAAGCCAGCTGCAGAGAGAGGCTGGCAGTCCGAAGGACGGCAGTTTGTTGAGCATTCCGTCATGCCAAGCTTTGTCGAATGCCTTTGAAATATTCAACGCAATCGCTCGAGACTCTCCGTAGTTCTCAATTGCCCTACTCCATATGAGTGACATAGGCCAATATATCTCATGTCGATCTCTCTTTGCGAAAGACGTATTGATTATCGCTGATTATTCTGTTGTTCTCGAGGTACTTGAGTAGCTGCTGATTGACTACGCGTTCCATGACTTTGGAGATTATTGCAAACAAGGTAATTTGAGAGCGTGGTTTTCTTGCCTTGAAAGTATTTCTGCGGCTTTGTCGTGTTATGCGGCGGGTTTTTATGGTTCTAGGCCTGAGAGACTATTATCCCGCAAATGGTCAGACTCCCCTCGAAACAAAATCCTAGATATCTGCTGGATTTCAGGTGAATAAAAGTAAAGTAAAAATATGCTGCACCAAGAAAAGTACCTACCTACCTAAATAATGAATATATATGATATGAACAATATTTAATCTACGCAAAAATGCCACAATACAAAATATCACTTGCTTACTAGGTGAAAGATGAAACAAAACCACTCTCACAATCTCCAGCCGTTTTTAAAAGCGAACTGCCAAATTGCAAACTTTCCATACGCACTGATCGCAGTTCGGAAAACCCTTGCTCGGATTTCGTCGAATGGCGCATGTGCGGTCGCCTTTTCCCGCGCGGTGTCGGTAAATTTGCACGCATCAAAGAAGATGAGCGCTCGTATTGCTGTTGTTCGTGAAGTTATCCACACGCCTAGACATTTGTAGTTCGCCTTTAACAACGTCTGGAGATTGTGAGAGTGAAGTTTTGTTTCACCTTTTACATAGTAAGCAACTGATGTTTTGTATTGCGGCATTTTTGCGTAGATTGAGTATTGTTTATATACATACATATTCATTATTTAGGTTAGTTTGGGTTATTATTTCCTTCAAAGAAAATTCTGCTACGAATATAATATTCTTAGGTTACGGTCCACCACCTCCTTCCGTGGTTTCTTTTTCTTTTCTAAAAGCATTGTCACAGAATCATCGCTATTCATGTTTATTTTCAAACTAAACCTTTTTCGCGAACATTCGGCGTTTCCCACTTTTTCGATCGAAGGTCGGCAATGCCCGCATGTTTGGATGAAAAAGCGAACTCCGTTTGGCTAGATTCGGTAGTTGGCGAACATTCGCAGTTCGCCGACTGCCGCATGTGCGGCCCCGGCTTTACATATGTTTTGCAAACTAAGCTTTAATCTTGAAAAAATACTTCTTCCTCCTTTGTAATTCTAGTCCATTATTTAGCAATTTAGAAAAAACCGATCTACAAAATAGCATATTGTATTTTAAGAAATAAAACCGATACTTTTTGTGGCGAGGCTGTAGGCTTAGCGTTACTACAGACGAGCTGTAATGGTATAAGTATATACCCTGTATATCTACAGAATATTGTCATTATTAAATATTATCATAATACATTTTATAAACTGCACACTGTTGCACGGATAGCAAAACACGCTGACCTGATTAGCGACTGGGTTTAATTAAGATCATTGATACCATTATTGTAATATCAACCATTATACAATCAATACACATAGAGTTAAGTAAGCTCAGACTATTATTGAGGCCTCGGATGAAAGAACCTAACTCAAACTATAAACTTAAGTGAACACGATATGGCACCCCCAGATTGAGTCTTTACATGGCGACCCTGCCACTCCCTCATACGTGGTCAAAATAAAGTATGCCTGGTAGGCAAATAATCCACAGAGGCCTTATGAATTAGCAAGATGGCTAAGAGAAGAAGAAAAAAAGAAGACAATTCTCTTTTAGGTTTTTGGTGAATACAAGATGTGAAAATAAAAATGGAGGTTATGCATGGACAATTGAACATTGGAAAACAATAATGTGAATGCGGAAAAAAAAACATAAGTGAAGTAGAAATGTGCACAGGTACTTATAGGCTATAAAATTTAATGTTAAAAGGTGCTAAGTTAGTTATATATTTTCCTGTATATAAGGATATATTAGGGTAACTTTTTAAGTATTATATTTTCATTATCATATTTAATGCATACTTATAGGTACCATCGTTCTATTTGAAATATATAATATATAACCATTTAATTTATTCAGACTTAATACTCAGTCAAATATTTGCAGTAAAAGTATTGATTTATCAAATCGAATCGCTGGGACAGTGCCTAGCCGATTAATTCTGAAAAGATCAAAAATTTCTGGAAATCAGTAGACCAATCGTATTTAAGTAGATGCACAAACATGCACAAATTATAGTTTAATTAAAAGTCTAAAAAGCGCAAAACTGCATTGTGTCGGTTAAAAATCAAATATATATAAGTAGTTAATCGCAAAATATTTTTTTTTCGATTAGCTTTCCGTCATGGGAAGTATAAATAAGTGCCAATAAAACAAGCTATACGTAATTGAGAAGTATACTAAAATATACAAGGTATTTCAACAACTAAACAGTAGCAAAAATTATTTAAGTATGATAAATCTCACAATTTTGTACATTTTCAAATCATATTGATGTAGAATATTTTACACATCGCAGCATATAAATTATCATAAGTTGTAAAGTAAATAATAAAATAAAACGTAGATAAATTCTCTTAAATAACGAGTATTCATATAGTATTGAAGTAATCGGAATTTCGCAATTATTCTATGAACATAGGTCATCAACTCGTAGTTATTAATATCGCAAAATTACAAAATTGCAAATTTCGTATATGCCAGCATATACATAAAAATAATAAATAATGTTAATAATGACGCGGCGCGTAGCAAATAGCAAAACTCCTGAAATCGGAATCGAGTGAATTAAATGCTAGCTGCATATTATATATTTAATTATCGATTAAGATGGAATATAATTATTTTCAATATGAATAAAATAACTGCTATGCTTTATCACATCATTATAATATATAAATATTATTTAAGATTAGTTAAAGATTTTGAATTTGAAAGAAATGGTTGTAATTTACGCAATATGGTTTAAATAATGTAATTTATTGCATTAAATTTCGCCGTACACGTTATATATCTGTACGCAGTTATTACATGGAAATTGCTTATTACTAAGACATATTTTATAGGTGAAATAAGCCGTAGCTTATAACAATGTAGGGTTAATGTGAAAAAGGGTATACAGATATGGCAAGAAATAATGCTAATTTCAACATCAGTGGCGAATTGTTAAACGCAAAATTTTTGAAAAGACCTACCAATAATTGATTATTAACTTAATCACATACGCATTCAAATAAATAATAATAAAATAAAATAAGAAATTTTCTTTTTTCAGTAGTAAGAGGTCAAAGGTATCTCATAATTTTTAAAATATTAAAAAGAGTATCATTAAAATAACGAAGTCAGTCATTCATTAACGTCCAGAAACTCATTCTTTATTTTGACAGTTGGTTGAAGCTGATACGATAAAACTTTTATGATTCAATTTGGATATTTATTCTCTTATGGGATTCGTTTAGATAGCGATTTACGTACAAAATAACTGGTTCACTCAAACCCATTGGGATGCTCTTTGAGTAAAAAATAAATTTATAATAAGAAATATTTAAGTTGAGTTAAGTTCGCTGACGCTCTTTTGAAATGATCTTAGTCAGTTTATCATGATCAATTTCATCAATTTTACAATGGGACAAACAAAATTCAAACAAATAGCGGTATATCTTATCCGGGCATGCCTGTTAGTTATTATTATGATGAAATTAAACGCAATAAAGTAAAACGAGATGATATTCGAGATCCTTTGATTAAGTTTGATTCCTCAATACTCAAACACTACTTGTGAAATTGTAAATTTATCTTTAAATATCAATATGGTAAACATTACATCCAATTAACTGAATATATATCTTAGATAGAAAATTACTCGGAAAATGAAGAAATACAAATTAAATAGTAGATATTATGAATAACGAATACCAAATAATAAATGAGAAACTTACATAGTTGCGCAGCTGAGGGCGGACTACCTGAGGGTAGATTTCTATAAACACGCAAGCAAGTAACCGTACCGCGATACAGTACCATATCGGAATAGATAATGCCACAAAGGCAGTAGTGTAGTTCTTACTAAATAAGCGAAATCATGTTAAATAAAGTCGCGAACTCATTGAATTTTATCCACATTAAAATAAGTGATCGCTAAAGTGCCGTGAAAAATGGGTACTATCTAGATTCGCAGATTAAATTTTAACATCACAAATAACGTAACTTAATAATCTGTGAGGACATGGAAAAATTTTATGGATTTGAAAATAATGAGATATTATTAACTAATTAATAAATCGAGCAAAACGACAGTTGGAAAGCAAATTCGAGCTAGTATTGTGTTCTAATACTACCACTAATATAATTTTATACGTAAAATATACGGCTGATATAGTCCGTTCTTTGCAATAGATAATTTAGTGCTGTTATGTACACAGAAAAGGGCGAGTATACCTTGCAAGTAGTTTCACTTATTCAGTGCGAACGAAGGCTGATTGTGTGTATTTCAGTTTTTTTTCTAATTGTTTAGTTGTATAAATTTGTACCAGGCCAGGTTCAATAAAATCAAAAAACCAAAAGAAACAATGTAATAACTTAATATTTATATATTCGATTACTTCGGAAAAAGAAAAGAGAAATAAGCATCGAAACTATAAATTTAAATAACTAGTAATTAAGAATTAATTTTTTTATTAAGTATATTCTTATCGAGACAAGCTTGGATTGAAAATAAACTCTTTATGGAACGTAGGCACACTATATAGACAAGAGCTTCCAGAAAGCTAGGGAAGTAGCAAAAAAAGTAGTATCTGCTAACGCAAGCAAATTAAAAACAAGAGCGAGTTTGAACGCAAGAGCTTCGCAAATATCTGGCTTGATCAACCAAATATTGCGGATGTTCGCAATCAATAACAAAATTGGGTGTTACGTTATCAATAGAAGTTAGTAAGCTTTCTAAATAGACAACCTCACAAACAGGGAAATTTTATTATTTCCCCCTAACATCTATTATTTTAATTTCGCTTTCTAAACTTTCTAGTTTTTTTTTGTTAAAACGTTCTCAATTTCGATCCTTTGTTTTTTTTAGTTCTCATTTTCGTTTTATTTTAAATCTTTTTGTTTAACGATGTGACAGTAAAATACTCGAAACACGATTTATTAATTATTTTACCCTAAATGTGACAATATATTGAAGTCAAATTTTCGATCGGCATTGGCGCGAGACGAAATGTTGAGAGATTTGATTGAAATAGGAAGAGATAGAAAGAAGGACAAACTCCGCAAATACCTCAGTAATATAAATAAATATTATAAGTGATCACTAACCAGAAATCTTGATCGGCGTAAGACTTAGGTACATCGTCGAAAGATCTGGGAGTAATAAGGATAAAATATGAAAGTAATATAAATGATAAACACGTGTATAAATAAAAGACTCCAAAAGGACCGGTCCACAATACATCTGGAGGAGTCTATTATATGAGAATTGCAAACAATGTTCGCTAATGGCAGTATATTCTTTAGAGAAATACCAGTCTAGGCTAAAAAGGCCGGTGATCAGAGTTTGGCAATAAAATACAGATATGACGTACGCCAAAGGCGGTAATTCGTGAAGAAAAAGGTATAAGGTAATAATAAAATGAGGTTTAAGCGAGTGTAGCGGAGTATAAATAAACAAATATATGACAATAAATAAATATAAGAAAAAGAGAGAACATAGGTTTAAATAAGTTCTTTCAAACTAAGAAAGTATACGACCTGAATCATTATATATATTTTTTTTTACATGATAATTAAACGACCATAATTAGACGGCGATAGAAAATAAAAGGTTATAAAATAATTTATTTTTAAAATTTAACCAGAATAGAAAAGTGCAACCAAACAAAACATCCCTAAGTATGCTACATAAAATACAACTAATTAAATGTTTAAGTATATAAGACAAAACTGCTTAAAGACCTTACGTATAGTTCATTTTATGGAATGGTTGATAACTTTATTAAATAATACAAGAAAAATATAGATAATATTTTATTTCTTAATAAGGCACATTATTAGGCAACTACTGAAAAATAAAAACACATCAAAGGACTGCTATTATTAAAGCTAAATGGATTTTATTACCATGGATTTTTTTCTTTTAATCATAATTAATACTAGTAAGTGATTCAAAATGCCTTTAATGCATAATTATATGCAATTCCTATTTATGCAAAGAACGATGGATACCTATGCATTGATAGACTTGATAGTTATTATAGAATAGAAAATTATGCTATATCATTTTATATTATATTATTATATACGTTATATTGGTTATGTTACTTATTATTAATTGTACTAGATGTAAGATAAATTTTAGACAAACGGAGCTCCACTTCTCATATTTCCATATCTTTTATTCTATGATCATACTATGAATTCTTTCTTAATCTTTTTACTAACAAACTCTTCCTTCTATTTCCATACCTTATAGTATAAGTATTGTATAGTCATAAGAACAGGTTGACGTGTTAAAAGTTACAAGATAAAGTAAAGTGCTGCTATATAGAGTTACATATTCACAAATGTACTTTGAAATATTTCATTGCTTACATATCACAGAAAGGAATAAAAATTTCAGGTCTAGAGAAATTTTTTCTCGAAAAAGGGGGGAGGTGTAATGGTATAAGTATATACCCTGTATATCTACAGAATATTGTCATTATTAAATATTATCATAATACATTTTATAAACTGCACACTGTTGCACGGATAGCAAAACACGCTGACCTGATTAGCGACTGGGTTTAATTAAGATCATTGATACCATTATTGTAATATCAACCATTATACAATCAATACACATAGAGTTAAGTAAGCTCAGACTATTATTGAGGCCTCGGATGAAAGAACCTAACTCAAACTATAAACTTAAGTGAACACGATATGGCACCCCCAGATTGAGTCTTTACAGAGCCACAAAAAGTTACTTTTGCTTGCTAGTTTTCTTCGACCATTTAAAAATATTAAAATAAAGTTAAAAATACCTAGATTTTTATTCTCGAGCGGAGAAATATCGTCATGCTCGAAAAGTGATGAATATGTCACATATTATATGACAGAATTGCTCAATGAATTCAAAAACTCATTAATTGATTGGACAAACTAGCGGCAGTAAACATTTTGATTGATCTTAAACTTTCTCTCTATCTTTGCCGTCATTGTCATTTCCATTAAAATCTGCCATTATGGTTTTTGTTGACATGGAGGAGATACTTACTTATCCGAGCCATTATGGAGTTTCAATGTTTGAAGACATATACCAAAGCAAATTACAAAACTCAGAAACGTATATACACTGTACAATGATTACGACACGCCACTACAATTAACTAAACTGACGTTCGTGTTTAATGCCGTAAGTACTTGCGGCAATAAGTATTTTGATTGTTTTTAAGCTTTCATTCTTTTGCCGTCATTGTCATTTCCATTAAAATCTGTCATTAAGGTTTTTGTTGACATGGAGGAGATACGACATTTTTATTTATAATATGGTGTTTAATGTGTTTTATTGTAAAAAAAATGGATTAGCTTCCTCATTTTTGTTGGAGATGTCATTTACAACATAACGTATCCCTGCAATAGTAGGTACCAGATTTCCAATATATGTGTCTTTTAAGAGATAGTACGTTAATTCCAGTATTGGCTAGCAGTGAAGCGGATGTTCCTTATAAGGCAATTCCGGTATTTTTTTATGGCAGTAGCACACACACACACACACACACTAAAGGGAGATCCTATGGCACTCGATGAGTGGTGTTTGTGTGCGTAGATATTGATTGACACGATTCTTGAATAGCTCTAGGTTATAATAAGGGCAAAACAGATATCCTGGGAGTAAGGTCCACAGTGGTGCATTGCGCCAGACAAAGGAGTCCTAGTAAAAGGATGTTCTAGGTGTTTCCTGTTGTACGACGAGTGGGTGTGCTTTTGACTTTTGCTAGGTGTCTGTCGTGACTATCTGACAGGCCTTACTGGGTGCGAAGTGAGGCGGGTTAAATGCTGGGAACATCAGCCTTGCAAATATTTGTAAAACAGGAATATCTCGGCCACATGTGTGCGGTGTTCCAGACTATCCAGATTCCGGGTCAACTCCGAGTCACCGACGACACAGATCCCTTCTGAATGAAATCCAGCTACTTTAAGTTGTCCATAGGTGCGGCACTCCAGATATGTGAGAAATATTCTAAGCACGATCTTAATTGCGCGAACATTAAGAGCCGCTGCTGCGTTGTTCACAGTTTTTTGTTGCGACATATCACACCAAGCTTCCGTGAAGCTGATTTTGCAATTTTAGAAACGTGGTCATGTCAAGACATATTGTGGTTGATCGACATCCAGTTATCCAAATGACGAGGATGAAAAAATGGTCGATCCTGCCATAATAATGTCAGGGCCTGGCGGATTGGCTTTCTTGGTAAACGTGGCTGCTTGAATTTATGTTGCATTGAACTGGACCAAATTTCTGTCGCCCCAAGTTCGAACTTTCTTCAGATCTTGATCAATTATTGTAATCAGCTCCTGTCTGCGATGATAAGTCAGAAACGCTGGTAAAGTTTTCTCTTATCTAAATTGGGAGCCAAGGGTACTCTCATCGGCAAAACTGTAGACAGGATTATTGGTTCTGATCAGCATGTCATCAATATAGATGAAGAACAGAATTGTTGAAAGTATTGCGCATAGGGGCATGCCTACATCAATAGTAAATGTGTCTGAGATGTGTCCATCATCTGCAACGTGCAAAGATCGGTTTTTAAGGAAACTGGAAAATCAGCTGCAGAGAGACGCTGGCAGTCCGAAGCATGGCAGTTTGTTGAGCAATCCACCATGCCAAACTCTGTCAAATGCTTTCGAATTATCCAATGCAATCGCTCGAGGTTCCGTAGTTCTCGATTACTCTACTCCATATTATATGAGTGACATAGGCCAATAGATCACCTATTGATCTCTGTTTGCGGAAGCCGTATTAGTTATCGCTAATTATTCTGTTGGTCTCGAGGTACTTGAGTTGTTGCTGATTGACTACACGTTCCATGACTTTGGAGATTATTGGAAGCAAGGACAATTGGGCGATAGTTTGGTGTGGTTTTCTTGCCATTTTCTTGAACAGGTTGCACTCAAGCGACTTTCCAGGAAAATGGAGATATCCTTTTTCGGTAAAACACAGAAAAGAGCCTGGGAAAGATGATTTTTAATTTGTTGGCACAGTTCTTTAATACGATGGCAGGTATTCCGTCCGGTCATGATGTCTTTTGCGTATCTAGCTCTTTCAGGATTTTACTAATATCACAGTGATGGAAACTTCTGCCTTGGTAGTGTTAACATTGGTTATGATGGGGAGAGCCTTGTCTTGTGAGACGTTTAAAATAGAGTGCGATGGAAACATTTCGGCGAGCATGTTTAGAAGAACATCAGTTCTTTCCTTACCTGTAGTCACCGTGACGCGGCGTGCGCTGTCAAGAGTGAAAGAGACGTTTTTGTATAGTTATTACTGCCCCAGAAATTCCGGGAATCACTGAGGCATCGCAAACGTTTATTCCTGATCCTAACATATCCAAAAATGATAAAAAATCCTTTGCAAATACATTCACTAAGCCTTAAAAAAGGATCCAATTTAATTTGGCATACGAGACATGACACCAAAATTAAAGTATAAATTTTAATTATGTTTGTAGTGACCTGGTTTTTTAATGATCAATATTCCGAACCGCTTTTCTGCCCATTTTTACATCTTTATTTCATTTGGCCGATTTTTGCAACGACCTGAAATACAATGGTTTGAAAAATACCCACTTTTCTGTACGCCACTGAAGTAGAGCCTCTTTGCAAAGTTCTTTTAAATCCTAATACCTTAGGCCATAACATATCCAAAAATGATTAAAAAAT
>MU187889.1:54979-69248 GCA_016904865.1 Pissodes strobi | reverse complement strand
ACGATATTATCGCTGGAGTATGAGATTTACGAAGTTCTTATTCAGATATGTTAATATTGCTTCAGAATACTCAAGCAGTTCCTATGGAAGTCAATATGTTGACGATATCGCTGTTGAATCAGTAGATTCAAACACTGTTCTTATGTAGATTTGTTGATGACATTATCGCTGGAGCATGAGATTTACGAAGTTCCTATCGTTCAGATGTGTTAACAGTATTACTTTAGGATACTCAAGCAGTTCCTATCGAAGTCAATATGTTGACGATATTGTTGTTGAATCAGAAAATTCAAACTGTTCTTATGTAGATTGAGATGTTGACGACATTATCGCTGGAGGATGAGATTTACGAAGTTCTTTGTATGGTCTCGTAAATACTTGAAAAATTTTTAATTTTTTAGCTTAAAAATGTGCTTGAATAAATATTGTTGCTTTAGTTAGATTAATCCGCACCTATGGAAAGTAAAATAACGTTAAAATATTATGTTTTTATTGAACCTTTATAGAAAAAGTGAAGAAATGACTGTCCCTAATATCGACCGAAACCATCTGGTGCTTATCTACTATAATTGAAGATCTATACTTATTGCACATACAGATGCTTCTGCATTTAGTAACTTTACTTTTTGTAAATTATTGAATTATTGAATAAGGCCCCCGTTTGTGGCGCCCATGCCCTCCATCCGCCATTAACAGTGCCAGCCGCGGCCGGCCGCCGGGCCGAAACAATGCTCTCTGCCCCCGACCCGATGGAATGCACACGGAAATTAGAGTGGCCCGGGCCGACCATCATCATCATCATCATCGGACAAGGCGGGGCGAGAAGGGGCCCACAACAGGGTCCCGACCGAAGGACGAACCAAGGCCGGGGCCGTCAGACAAACCCGCCGCTTCAGTCGAGATGGAGATGTGGCCCTTGTGCTACGTGCACACCGCTCCTCCCGCGGTTTTTCGGGTGCATCATTCGCTACCCTTAGCGCGGAGTAACCAAAACGCTCTTCACACTTTGCCCTTGGCCAAGCCCCATTCCGCGATCGGGTATCCAGTGTCGCAATCGCATTTCTTGACGTTGCCCGCTTCGTATGTGGTTGGAAACGCGCACTATGGAGTACGAATGGACGTACGGGGGCCCAAGAGGTACCCCGTCAGTACGACGATGGCCGGATTCGAAGTTATCGTAAGTGTGTGTGTGTGGAAGTAGCTACTTGCCACTTAAGGCAACGGCTCTTAATGTCGGCCAGTCATGTAGCCTACCTATTTACTTCGTAATTAGTCGGGAGCAATTACCTTGACTTACTACATGTTCAGAACTAGGTACTTGTTTACGAAGGATTTCGCGGTTTAAAGATTCTCCTTTTGTCCCGCCTGTTCGGTAAAATGATATTAATGCTTATTTAAGAGAGTAAGAGTCAGTGTCTTCAAAACCTCCCACTTATTATGGCAGAATCGAAAAATCAATTACTTTTTTAAAACTTGTTTATTTATTTGCGATAACTAACCTAAAAATCATTATCTTTTCTCTCTTCAATATAAACACTTTTAACGACAATACATTTTGCTTTTCAAGATCGGTTTGGGGAATCATTTCATAACACGCTTACCTAATTCTTACGTAAAGTTGTGTTTTGTTACGCCACTTCTTCAGGGGTCCCTGTAGAAAAAAATCACAAGGGGTAATATCAGGCGATCTAGGGGCCCATGGTTTTAAAGAGCTAAGCTTCAAGTTATTTGCTCACTTTTGATAAATCCACCTTAGTATCTGGGCTAATAATTATGATTTCTTAAAATTTCGATGGTAATTCCTAATTAGTCGGGAGTAATTAGCTTGACTTGTTACGTAATGATCCCTCCAATGACACCAACTGAAGGGAATCATCCGAAAACTGGAAAATGCAAACTTATCGAGTAGCTTGCGTCATCTGGACCTAAAACATGGAGATGTCCTATTTTAAATAGCATAGAGCAACATTATTTTAGAAAATATCATAGCAATGATTTTTATTTAAATAGTAAAATTATTGAAAAATTAACGGTCAATTGACGTGCACCTACAGTAATTGCTGCAACGTCAAATTTCGCCATTATTATTATTAACACGTTCAATTATTTTACTGACGCCGTCATACCATCATAAACTTTGATAAAATTAGACTTTTTCCTATTAAATAAAAAAATAATAACATTATAATGCGATAACCGAAGGCTATAATAAGGAATGACCTCATTTTCTGTTTATGAATTTAAAAACCATTACAGTTAATATTGATTTTAAAAAACAATGCCTCATAACACAATCGGTATTTATTTGTTATCGTGTAACAGCCATTCTTACATACTAGGCGCGTACCTACGTACGCTTTGAAATTTGATATAAACAGAAGCGTAGGAGTAATAAATAATAAATTATTATACCTGTCCACAGTATAACAATACTTTGTCCAACCAAATTATTATACAACTTCATTTTAACACGTTTTTTTGCATGTCATCCGTTTCCTAAGGAATGCGTTACGCCCCCACGCTCTTGCTCGTTTCAAGGGTGACGTAATAAATACTCTTGGTAGTATACACTATTTTATACAAATTCGGTAATTCACCTTGCTAAGAGGTTTGGTATTTCTCTGTTATGACACATTACTAAACAATTTTCATTGTTATTAAATATATTATCTAATGCAGGCGATTTAAGTGAGATTTTTTTTGGTGTGTGATCGATATCCTAGAAATTTTACAAAAACAGGGTTATTACAGAAACGTCAAACGTCTATATTTTGACAAGTATGTACAGCGTTGTCAACCGTATAAATCAAAACTCGGAGAGCATGGAAAATCGATAGTTTATAAAAACATCAATACTACTATAAGGAAAAAGTTGTATTTAAGAAAAGCGTTAAATACTCACATAAAACAAGCAAAAACTTCACAAATGCAAAGTTTTAAATACATAACATAAATTATTACTAATTATTTTGACATTCCTTGACAATCCAAACTAACCTATCTTTATTATCTGACCTGAAGTGCACTTTTTAATTAATTCTTGTCATAAATTTCATTTTTTCATATTTATTTCGTTTTCATTAAATTACGGATGAAAATATTCGTTCTACAAAAACAAAATCATTTAAAGTTTTGAACATTAGCCATTCATTGCCTGACAGTGTTGCCAGAATAACTTTTATACAGGTAACCACCTAAAATATAATAAATTCCAATAAAATGTAATACATTTTTGGTAATACACAAAAGTATAAATATATGAGGATCTTATGATATATTTTGCAAATATATCATAAAATCCTTGCTTGTTGTTCAAAAGCTTGTATTATAGAAATTACAAAAAGTGAAATAATAAACAATTGATTAGTACCGTCCTGGTTTTTTGCCGTCCAACCTAACAAGCATCTATCTACACCAAATTTGTGCCTTCACGCATGCGCACGTGCTAAATTCATATATTTTTCAAAGTTGTTTTGGGTATTGCATTGGGTTAGTTCTGTTTGGTTGCTCCTCCGAAGGGAGCGGAGGGCCAGCGTGAAGTGAAATAACTGAAATATTAGAACAACACTGGGCTTGTGCCAAATGCGCAGGTCCGAAGGTGGAAAATATGATGTAGGTACACGTTAGTCTACAACCCACAACACATCTAGTTAGTAGATTCAAGGTGTAATGTGTGACGTCATGAGTTTTATAAATTTCACTACATAAGAATGCATATTCTGGTAGTAATATATACTATGGGTTACCTTTGGGGTATTACATTTATTTTAGTTTGGGGCTTATAAGTTGAATGTTGATTTCCTTGAATTTGTATATTTAAAATGGAAAACATCTGGTAATTTTTTGTTTCCTTATCCATCAGCAAATATTAAATAATGACATGTATATGATCGAAATTGGAATGAATAAAGACAGAAAGGAAAACGTGGCGCGTAGCACGTGCAGGTATTTTATTCTTAATCATATAGACGATGGGATTGCGCGCGCATCACATTAGTTACGATTCAATTTGTATTTTTTTTTCACTTCATGAGATGCAACGAAACGTAACTAACCCCAGGCTTGTTCAAAATGAAGAAAAAAGACTGTTTGCGAACATAACCTTAAAAATCATGTCTTGCCACTGACATCGAACTTAGTTCCCTGGATCATAAAAAGTAAGTCAAAAATGGGATTATAATGCGTGTGCAAGCCCAGGACTCGTCAGGCGGCAGGACTCGTGTAGATGGTTAAGAATGAAATATCTGCGTAAAACGTCAAGAACTTGGGCGGAGAGATTATATATAACTAATTATACTTTACCTTTTTTTTTTATTCTGAAATTTTGGTTAAAAATGTCATACTTGAAAAAAATTCAGCAAAAAATCAAGAATTAAGTAGTTAATATAACAATGTAATAAGTTCGATTAAAATGTAACAGAAATGTTACAATTATTGTAATAAACTGGCAACACTGTCGCCTTATTTTAATTTGCTTACTTGGTGCCAAAACAACACTGCATTTTCGGCAAATGACTGAATTTCTACAAAATTTACTATTAAGCGCCATTGAGAATTTAACGTTAGTAATTTGTTTAATTGGAGGTAAAATAGGAACCGATTTGAGAGATTTTGTTTCTATTATTTACAAATTTTCTTTTCTACTTAATATTCGGAAAATCGGTAGATCTAACCGACAAATCGG
Organism: Pissodes strobi; assembly: GCA_016904865.1. Taxonomy (NCBI): domain Eukaryota; kingdom Metazoa; phylum Arthropoda; class Insecta; order Coleoptera; family Curculionidae; genus Pissodes; species Pissodes strobi. The sequence goes on along the minus strand of MU187889.1, from coordinate 64,564 downwards.
TAGGTTTGGCATCACTGGGCAAGTACAACGTGTACCTTTGTGTGCGTCTAACTACACCAATGTTGATCCTTCACTCATGCGTACGTACTATATCATATATATTTCAAAGTTGTTTTTTACTCCTGATTTTGGTCATTGCGTTGGATTAGTTTTGTAGCGAGCGGAGGGCCATGCATGAAGTGAAATATTAAAATGACAAGACTGGGCTGCTGCCAAATGCGCAAGTCCGAAGGTCGAAAATTTGGTGAAGGTAGACGTGATATTTTAAAATGACTGTCATGCAACGTTGCCAACTGATGAAAACTTTTGATTGTTTTTTTATCTATTTGAATACATTATAATTTACTTATTTGGAACATTTCAATGTTTTTTTTTCTATTTTTAATTACTACAATGCTCTAATAAAATGATTTGAAAAACTAGCATTTGTCACTGCTCTCTGATTTAAAAAAAGAAAAAACTTATCGTTCATCATTCTCTTATATCTTTAGTTAAACAAAGATAAAATCATTCATTTCTTGGTTCATGTAACATGGAACATCTGGGTAATCTATGACGGTTTGCAATTTTCTTTTTTTTTTGAGATTTTGTTATAATTTGCATTTTAAGATCCTTTACACAAATAGTGCACTATGTAAGATCGACCTCTCCTATTGGTCGATCCATCTCGTATTACAATATGTCTTCGTGATGCAATCAATTTCTGACAAGAGCTCTCGTGGTGTAGGGGTCTAGACAGCTGGGTCTCACCTGGACGGGCCGGGTTCAAACCCCGTTGCTTTTTTTTTAAGATTATGTTTCTAAACAGTGTTTTTCTTGATTTTGGGTATATCTTGGGTTAGTTTCCTTGTCTTGAGCCCTCGTAGCGAGCAAAGCGAGCGGAGGGCCATGCAGATCGACCAATAGAAGAGGCCGATTTTTATGTAGTGCACTATTTGTGTAAAGGATCTTATAATGCTTATAATTTCAATTAAATTCAAATAAGCGCCAATAGATGGCAACACGCACTTACTCTTTAAATTACAATACTTTTATAGGGATTTCGATTGGTAAAATTAGGGCATCACGAATGTATATCTATCTTCTTTCTTATGCCAAAAAAATGCAAAATGTGAAGCGAATAGGTGTCTCGCGCGATTGTGGTGTAGCTGTGCCCTCATCCAAAAAAATATGTAGCAAAATAATGCATAATTGTGCCTCTTGTAAAAGCCTTGGCACAGCTTAATATAGTAAGCTGTGATCCTAGTTTTAATTGCCTGTCACTCCGCTAGTTTTCAGTAGCGTCTGCAGACAGCGATCTGTTTCCAACTTTTCTGGTGACTTTCGGCGACCTTAGTCGACAATAATTAAGTTATTTCGCATTGCCCTCCGCTCGCTCCGTGACGCAACCAAGCAACACTAGCCCGAACTAACCCATGGTATGCCCAAAATAAAACGTTCTACATAACCTTAAAAACAATTAGACACATAGTTTGACACTGACGGCGATCGAACCAGTAACCTTCGCATCACAAACACACTATCTAACCTTCGAACTACCAGACCGTTGAATGCAATCAAGTGCCGATTCGGTCAACGTCGAGTCGTGAAAGGTCGCCAGAAAAGACATCAGAGTGCTGTCAGAAGACGCTACTCTAGTTTTATCCCCATTCTTTACCCCCTAAAATCGTGTCTACCTACAGCAAATTTCGGATCTGCTCATTTTGCAGCAGCCCGGTGTTCTAATATTTCACTTCACGCGTGTCTCTCTGCTCGCTTTGGGGGTGCAACCAAACGAAACTAATCCAAGGCAATGCCCAAAATCAAGAAAAAAGGGCTGAAAAATATGTGAATTATCACGTGCGCATGCGTTAAGGCTCAGAATTGCAGTAGGTAGACGCGAATGATACAGGTACGTGCCCATTCCTTAAAAATCAATATGGCGGCGAATGTTGGGATGTGTGTCGATTGCCGCGACTTTTTGACAGTAAAATCGGCGTAAAGTGAAGACTACTCCACATAGGTCCTTAGATGACAGAAGAGAGGGTGAATAGGGGATGCGCATTCTCAATTCCTATTGGGCACCGAAATGTCGCGGGCGACAGTACGAAGCTCTGTGAACGTGGCTTAAGCCGACTGTTACATCAGAGCGGTGTTGCCAACCTGAGGAAAATTTCCTATTTTTTTAAGAATGTATGTACAACGCAGGTATAAAAATTATAGGTTGCGCATACCAGTACACGACTAGACTCGGGCCACATATGCTAGCTTCCTAACTAAAGGGGGAATTTTAACTCAAAATTAGAATTTTAAACTTTTATCTAGGTAAAGCGGCAAATCAACAAGCGTCTACGCTCCTACTAACTTTTCGATGCGAAAGCCGTGCATGCGTAATGGCCGAATGTATCGGAATTATCCATGTCTTTACGGTCTAGCGAAATTCCTTCAACCTTCAACGCCTCGGTGCCGATGGTGTAGTAGTTTGACGTTCTGTTTGTCATTGGGGCGCCGCGGCGCGTAAATTCGATTCCCGTCGGTCGCGGCACATATTTTGTTTATTTTTTTTTTAAGTTGATTTTTTTTTAATGTTTGTTTTTCATTAACTTATTTTTGGGTTAGTTTGCGCAGTAGCGAGCGGAGGGCCAAGCAATAATACCTATTCTTGTCTTGCCATTACGCATGCATGGGTTCATTCCGTCATTGTCTTTATAAGAAATTATTCCGTGCATCAGGTGGTGATTAATCGCAAAAGTGCCGCTTTTTGAAAACTAATCGGTACTTACTGGAGCGATATTCTTCTGTCCTTATCCTATAAGGTACATCAAAAAGAGAGAAACCTGATCTCTACTGGAAACTGGAGCGATATTTTCTAATGAACTCGGCTAATCGAGCCACTAATGATAACAGATCGCAGGATCTACTAGTATTGCTAATTTTACATTCCGATTAACTAATGTCTCACCGCTATGGGGAGCCTGATCTATTTACATATTTTTTCACTTCACGCGTTTGTATAAAACTTTTCGAGGAAAGCAGGAATGTGACAATTTAGCTCAGGTGGCGAAGCTGGTATCTCTAGAACGCAAAGTAATAGGTTCGATGCCCGGTCCTTGCAAGTTTTTTTTTTATTGGATAAGTTAGTTTTTTGGCATGCCTTGAGTTAGTTTTTGTTGGTTACGGCCCGCAGCGAGCGGAGAGCATTGTATTAAGTGAAAATGTAAAAATACAAATGCAAATAACATTGACGAGCGGAGTTCTGGATCAGACTCCCCACAACGGCGAGACGCTAGTCAGCTGATTAGGGATAATGCTGAATATAAGTTCACTCTTTCTCTCGCATTATAAACTAAATAAATATGAATATAAACTGGTATTTCTTCTCCTTATCACGCCCTGTCCTCACGAAGGTTCAAGGTTGGCGATTCATATGGCTAACATTGTCCTGGATACAGCAGCTCTAAATATCTCAGTCGAAGTGCACCCGAACTATCTTCTAAGGTCCTTCAACCAGGAGTTCTGACGTCTTCCATGAATCTTTCCTTCAATTATCAGCCTCAGTAATTCGTATTTTTCGCCTTTCATGATGGCCTATGTATCTTGTTTTTCTCTCTTTAATGATGGTTAATAACTCTTCGTCTTAATACCTTTTCGTTTGTAACTTGGTGAATCCATGAGATGCGACGATATACATACATCTCAAAAGCCTCGATCCTTCTCTCACTTATCGGATCGAGAGTCCAGCCTTCACAACCGTACACCAAAAAAATCAATTTGGTCTTTGAAATGTTCTTGTGTAGTCCGAATCGTTCACTGTGTTGTGTAATCTGATCCATCATTTCTTGCAAGTCTGATTTGTTATCGGCTAGGACCACGGTGTCGTCTGCGTATCTTATATTAGTGATGCGGACTCCATTCACTTTAATACCTCCCATGTCTTCCGATAGAGCCTCTCTGCAAATGGCTTCCGAGTAAATGTTAAACAGGAGCGAAGACAAAATGCACCCCTGCCGTACTCCCTTTCTTATTGACTACTCTCACCTCCGCAGTTTGGTTCGAGTAGAGCTGTGCTATGATTGTAATGTCTATCTTGTCAATCCCGGTTGCTGATAATATCTCTAGCATCTTCTGATGCCTGACGCAATCAAATGCTTTACGATTGATCAATGAAACAAGCGTATACATCCATGTTCATCATGTTCCTACATCTCTGTGTTAGCACGTTCAGGGAAAAGAGAGCTTCTCGAGTGATGAGTCCACTCTCCGAATTGAGTGTCACTTATGTGTACTTTGCACTTCTTATAAATTCGTGTATGGATTATTCTTAGGAATACTTTGAGGACGTGGGACATCAGACTAATCATGCGGTAGTCATCACACGGAGAGGAGTTTGGCTTTTTGGAATCACCACGAAGGTAGACTTGAGCTATTCGGACGGGATTTTTCCTGCACTGTAGATGGTGTTGAATAGATCAATTATAAGCTCTAGGCCTTTGCCTTCTTGGTTTGCGATAATTTTGAGCACCTCTGCATGCACTTTATCTGATCCTGTGGCTTTTCTGATTTTTTATTGCCTGGATGACTTCCCTTTTTTGGTAATAGTAGGTCCCCTCTCTCTGTCATCATTCACCTCCGTGGTAGACTCCGGCCGGTCATCATCGAACAGTTCCTCTACATAGCTCTTCCATATTTTTAATTTTTCTTCGATCCCAATTATAATCTCATTATTGGCATCTCTGAGGATTCCCACCTGATTTTTCCTCCCCAGTCCTGTCGGCTCTTTTACCTTCTTGTGCACATTGCAGAAATCATGTTTTTGCTGCAGTAACTCAATTTCTCGGACAGATACAACTCCGTTGCCTCTCTACACTTCCTCCTCACGGTCCTGTTTATCTCCTTATTCTTCAGCGGTACTCCCTTGCACTTCCTTCTCTCCGTCATGAGTTCCAGAATTTCCTCGGTCATCCATTCCTTTCTCTTTTTGTTTTCCTTCAACCCAATGTCCTGTTCATGAACCTTCACTATTATATTCTTTATTTCATCCCACGTATCTTCTGTGTCTAGTTGTTCTGTCCACCATCCACCTGCACTTCTACTTCTAGAGACATGACTTCGACGATGGGAACACATCAATGTTTGTATTTGTTAAAAACATGTCTTTGGTGTCTTATAAGCTCAAAAGGTATTGTGTATTTTACAAGCGTTGTAAACCTAAACACATTGAAGTCGGACACTAATATTCCTTTTGTCAAGTATCCCTTGGGGGCTATAATTTTTTGTATTAACTTGTAAGGCACCGATAATATGAGACCAATTAACCTCACAGGGAAGTTATTACTTTGAGACATGAGTAGAAGTGTTCCTTTTAGGTCTTCCATCACTTTTACCCATTAAATTAACACACTCTTAATACTAATACATATAAGAGAGGAGGATGTAAACTCCCAAATATACCTTATCAAAATTCTGATCAGCTTAATGTGAATTAAGTATCAGCAACATGAAGTACCTAGCTAAGTAATAAAACGTATGGCTCAACTTTCGATGGATGACTAAAACATTTTTAGACATTGTGCTTGCTCTAAATTCAGGTGGCCATTTTTCTGTGTATATAAGAAAAGAAATTTTCAATAAAATTGGATTTGTCTACTTTATATTGTCAAAGAGGATTTATTTGTGCATTTCCCGTAACGGAACAAAATGCAAAAGAGAGTTTAACCCCCCAGAGTCTTTCCCGTTAAGGTACCAAATAACTCTGACTGAACACCCAAGAGCCTTTCCCGTAAAGGTACCAAATAGCTCTAGATGAACAGTGGGGTGAACTTGTTGCCAGTGCGCTACCTAAAGGATCCACGAACTGAACCAAGTTGTCGTTTACTCGGTCCGCTCGATCTTTTATACTAAAATTTGTCAAGCATGAGTGTTCTTTTTTAGTCAATACGATTTCTAGTTTACACATGCCCCCTCCGTCTTGCATTGGTTCCCAATGCAAAAACAGTTTTTTTTCTCTAACTGGTTTTTATCTTCTACAAAACATATATTTTCGTCTACATTAGTAGCATTATTATTCTCTTTTTTCATATCTATCATCAGTTCAGGACGTCTCCAGAAAAGTCGGTAATTATGCTTTAAAAAATAATTTTTAACATTTGGTTGTGGCTTATATCTTGGTTTGGTCCTGGATTTCAGCCAATGGTTATCCATGGAGGAAAGTCCCTACTCAATTCAAAATCCTTGTCGTGGATCTCCATTTGGCTGCCGTTCGTATAAGGGCTCCATCTGACCGAACTGTGGGTCGAAATTGAATAGCGCTCCAAGTACATGCAAAAAATATAAACAGAACATTAGTAAACAATATTGACACGTACCTCTTAGCCTAATAAATAAAATAAATAAAAATATTTTATTAGCGAATGCTGACGCTTGATTTATTTGAATGTTTGGCCTTATCTCGATAAACTAAAAAGGATTGTTTATAATTGTATTTATTATAACATTGACTGCTTGACCCCGTAACCGTTGACCAGTTTGTTTAGAACAATACTAATTACAGTGGATATTTAATACATGCATGGGTTATATACACCATTTGAATGCAATTATATTGCCTTAACTGATGGTTTGAATTATTGGATATTAGTATTTTTAATTATTATCCTACCCAGATATGCGCATTCTCTAAGAAGGCTAATGATATATTTTCGGTGAAGTTACAAGTTTTCGCTTATTTTTAATCATTTAATCTATCTCTACGTATCTTGTCTACATATTTTAACTATCTCTATGTATTCTCTATGTTTTGTGTTGATCGACACTTTTGTGATGTATTTTCTTTAATATATTACCTCCTATTTTTCACTTTCAACTTATTTTCCTGTATAAGAAGTTTATTTTACTAATCGTGATTTTATTCATTGTTACTTTTTTGTTACAGGCGAAGAAAGACATTTACCAAGTCAAATCCCAAAGGCTGATATTAGCCCAGGACGAATACAATCACCTGAATAGCGAATTAGCCACACTAACCACATCGAGAACAAGTCGTAAGTTGTGTTTCATATTTTAATTCATAAAAAACCTTCGTACGTATGTACATTACAACTATAGTAAAAACGTCAGAACAGTAATTATCAATAGGAACAAATGCCAATAATTTGAAACATAAAAATATAACCAATTGTTTAAAATTTGATTTTTTTAGTGTGTTCGACGACAAGTACAATCAGCACGAAATATGACCCAGATCTGTTGAAATCCGATGTGGCAATGGCCAAGAACCGAGTGTCCAGGTTAAAGTCAGAGTTGGAACAAATTCGAAACGAAATGAATTTCACGCAGAGAGGAGTGGATACATTAGCCACGTAAGTTAATTAATTAACAAAATAATAAGCATATAAGATATTATCCTTACAACTCTTAACAAATCTTATCTTCTTTTTAGCGTGGAGCAAAAATTAAGTATGGGCCAAGGAACGTGCTACAACATCGCCGAAGCTCAAGCCATAATGGCCGAACTGAGGAACATTCAAAAGTCATTATCGTCGGGAGAAAAAGAAAAGGCTGAACTGATGCAGTCGCTGGCAAAACTGAAAGACGATCTGACGAGATTACAACTATCGGAAAGTTCGCCTGATGTGTCGACGTTAAGCCTGCCCCAAGAAAAGCTGAGCACCGCATCTCAGACTGATCTATCGTGCGAACTGGTTCCCATAGGTACGAGACTGGCAGAAATGGCAAAAATGAGGCTCGAATACGACGAAGCTCGAAAAAAAGTACAAACCATCCAACAGAAATTGGCTGATTTGGAAGAGAAAGTACAACCGGGACAAGCGGATTCCGACAAAGACAGGCTGTTGCTCTTCCAAGAAAAGGAACAGTTGTTGAGAGAATTGAGGAGCATAACGCCCCGAATGCGTTCGAAAGAAGAGATGTGCGATATTCAACAGGAATGTCGAAAACTAGAACAAGATCTTAGCAACGCTTTAGAAATGTCGAATAGAGCGATAGCTGATAGGTTAAGACTGCACGAAGAGAAGCAGTTGTTGCTGCAACAGCTGAAGGATGGACTAAAACAAATGACACAGCTCGAGTCTCAGCTTAAAACGCTGTCGGCAAGTACCTTGTCAGTTAGCAGTAGTTCAAGTCTAGGCTCACTGTCGACGACTAGCAGTAAAGGCTCTTTAAGTTCAGGTCTTAGTTTTACGGATATATATGGAGGACCCCAGTGTGTAGGGTCGTCTAACGTAGATATGGCCGACCTTCATAGGAGGGTAGAAAGACTACTTAAAAACAACGACAGTCCTCATATACCTTCCCCAGTGCGATCACAACCTTCTCTATCGCCCAGAAGTTCTTTGTCATCGGTATCACCGCCCGTATCGCCCATGTATGAAAATCTGCCGTGTCTATTACCTCCTCCCACTTACGAACAAGTTGAGAAGGATAGAAGGATGCAGTCGGAGCAAAGGCTAGACGAACGGTTACTAGAGTTAAGGATATCTAATAACGAATACATAAACTACACACCCCAACGGGTGTCCATACCTAGTTTGTCCCCACTAACGGATCTTTTGGAGGCGCAAGCCACAAACATGTCACAAGGTTCCGGCCTGGGAAGGCCGAGCAGGTACTCTTACGAGAGCTCGGGTGACGCACCGTTATCCCCGATCTCGGAAACGCCTCCGCCAATGATAGATCACGACGAAATGCTTCAAGGGCCCGCGTTGTCGCGAACGTCATCTTCCGGAACGAACACGAGATCCGTCTCGGCTGCGGTTAGCGACGAGTCTGTGGCTGGTGACTCGGGAGTATTCGAAGCATCAAACAGACGACGAGCGTCGAGTATTTTCGGATCCAACTTGGACACCGAAACGGCACAAGTACAAATTAAGATTAGATATGTTATAAACGATGGAATACTGAACGTGACAGTTGAAAAGGCCAGGAATCTGTCCGCTTTGCTTATACCAGAAAATTCGGAAGTGTAAGTGTATATGAATTTTCTTTTTTATTTTGAGGATTAATTTACTACAGTAATTTTTAGCTTTTTGATTTTTTTGACATCTGGATTTAAGATATCGTAACAATTTTTTTTAATTGACTACAGATCTTAAATTTTTCGTTTCTGAGAAATGAATGGGTCATTTTGCCAATTGCCAATTTCCAAATCCAGATATTATTTCGTCTAAAGCAAAGGTTTCGAGTTGACTAATTATGTTGTATACTTCAAGAAGAAGGATTTACTAATGAACGTATTTCTCTTTCAGGCACATCAAAACGGCCCTTTTGCCTGCCAATCCACCTCAAACGTGTTGTACAAAACCTGTGAGAGATCTTAAGAAAGCGAACTTCGGAGATATGTTCAACATTCCAGTTGCGGCAAATAAGATATGCACGAAGACACTTCAAGTCAATGTTTGGAGCAAATTTGAGGGTCAGCAAGATATATGTGTTGTAAGTATTAAAAACTTTATTTGATAAATTAGGTAACTATATGTTGAGTGCACAATCTGGGATTGAAGTAACAAAAGAGGGGAGGTTGTATTATGTGTAAAGTTTATTAAGATTAGTAAGTAGCCTTGAACGAATTGATAAAAGATGGAACCATGA
>MU187889.1:31481-54879 GCA_016904865.1 Pissodes strobi | reverse complement strand
AAAGGAAGGTGTCACGTTTCTAGGCACGACATTTGCGCGTCTTCCCCCTATTATCAGTCAACGATAATACCTAATATTTTACTTTGGGTTAGTTTTTGTTGGATTTCTTTCCGGAGCGAGCGAAGCGAGCTCGCGATCGTTTCGGCATGTTCCCGATGGGTTAGAGGGCTGAAATTTTCAGGGATTGTAGGCGGGGTAAAAATGAAGATTCTGTGCCAAATCTGGATCCCAATTAATTAGGGGGTCCAAATTTTTATGGGAGGTGTGGTACAAGGGGGTCTACCTTGGGCCATATGGGGGGCGGGGGGCTCGACGTCAAGGGGGGGGGGGAAATGGGAAAAAACCGTTTTTTGGCCGTATCTCTGTAACGGTGCGTCGGATCGAAATTCTGAGCTCGACGGGTCCATCAGACGGGGCATAAGAAAAATCATTCCCCCCCCCCCCCCCCGGCCACCAAAAAATTTTTTTGGTGACAGATGGTGGGGGTAATGTGAAAAAATGTGTTAACGACGCTCGGAGTGTGTTCAAATGTAGTCTAGAATGAAATTTAAAAAAAAAATTGAAAAAAAAATTTTTGAAGGAAAAAGGTGGGGGGAGATAGAAAAGCGTTTTTCGGCAAAAAAAAAGGGAAAGAATCGAGCTACGAAGTTGGGGATAGCAAAAATGGAAAGAGCAAAAAAAATCCTTTTCGACGAAAAAAAATTTTTCCCCCCCCCCACTGCGGGAAAAAAATGAACTTTCAACATTAATTGCGTGAGAACGGGAGGGGGTAGGGGGTTCAAATTTGGATGTGAGGTGTGTTAGGTGGGGGGCTACTTGGGACCACATGGGGGGCGGCGGGGCTCTATTTTAAGGGGGGAAAAATCGTTTTTTGTCCGTAGCTCCGTAACGAAGGCTCGGATCGAAAAATGGGTCGTCGACCATTGGCACAATGAAGACCGACCCCAAATACAAGAATAAATCCCCCCATCCCCCTTCGCCCCAGAAAAAAAAAATTTATAGACGGACGAAACGGATCGAAAAAAAGGGAGGACGCTCGGAAGGTGAACAACAGTGGTTTAGATCGAAATAAAAAAAAAAATTATGTGGAAAAAAAATTTGAGAAAAAAATGGGGTGGGGGGAAAGGCGCTTTTCGGCGAAAAAAAAGGGAAGGAGTTGGGCTACGAGGTCGGCGATGGCAAAAATGGAAAGAGCAAAAAAAATGCGTTTATATATATCCAAGGGATCTAGATCAAAGCAGTGTCTTATTTCAAAGGGTGCAAACGTTTCCCTATTCTTAAACAAAAACTACAAGCACTCGTAGATGAACAGTCCTGTCAGTGTCAGAATTTTAAAGCTTAAAATTTTTCCCTACATGAATCCTGATATCCCATGGCAGACATTACACCTTTTCTGAGTCAGCACTGCTGTTTTTTCCCTATTTAAAATTAACCGATTTGCCTCAAACCATTTCTGGGCTTTAAGGATATGTTCATGTGTAAGTTGAATTAGCTCTTCAAACGAAATTCCCAATGTTAACAAATTTAACACTTCTGTCCTGTTACTTCAGAAGCAAGGTCATTAACATAAAAGATACACAGCAAAGGGTCCATCACACTCCCCTGCCGAATCCCCAACGTCAATTCGCCGTCCTCAAGAGACATACTGAACCTCAGGGGGGGTAACAACTCTCTGTATGCGGCCTGCCAGATAAGAGCGCACCCATTCTAAGGCAACACCCCTAATCCCATACCCTTTCAAGTTTCCCCAGTAGAATTTTGTGATCCAGGCTGTGGAAAGCCTTTGAAAGATCCAAAAATGTACCCATTGCCAAATTTCTACTTGCCAAACCCTCCACTATTTTTTCTATAAAACTGTAGATGGCAGTGTCAACAGATCTCCCCTTTAGGTAGCTGTGCTGAGAAGGGCTTATTGGATTTTGTCTGTCAAGGAACCCCAACAGTCTGAAGCACATAGCCACCTCAAATATCTTTGAGAACACTGGAAGCAAACTTGTGGGTCTATAGTTTTCAAGACTAGTTGGATCACCTTTTTTATACAGAGGTTTAACTAAAGCCAGTTTGAGATTTTGTGGAAAAATTCCGTTGTTAAAAGAATTATTAATTATAAAGCAGAGTGGTGCCGCTAACTCATTAGCACATTTTTTTATAAGATTGCTAGGTATCTCATCATGCCCGCAACTTCTTTTATTTTTTAAGAATTTTATTATTTTTATTATTTCTTCAGGAGATGTTTGTGATAAAAAGAAGGAGTTTTCATTTCTATTAATATTGTATATGGTCTGTGAAGCTGGTAACCCAGCTGCAAGTTTTGATGCAGCCTCCAAAATGAATTTACTAAAGGTGTTTGTGATTGTCTGTGGATCACCCCCAATCCGACATGACCCTTTTCCAGTATTTTTGCCCTGAATTTCACCCACAATTTGCCACATACACTTTGTTTTATTATCACTTTGAGATATTCGGTTAGAGTAATCCTTTTTTCTTTCAGATTCAAGCAATTTGTTGTATGTTTTTTTTTTGTTTCTTTATAAATTTCCCTGTATCTTTCATCCTTATTACACATGGCCAACAAGACATCTAATTTGCTTTTACATTTTGAAATTTCAGGATTTTTAGTTTTCTTTTTACCTTTTTTTACTTTGATGTTTCCTGTTTGAAGGAAACAATGTTCAAAAAGCTGTGTCACAGTTTGCATAAATGAGATCCACTGCTGATTTACCTCGTGCGTTGGCAAAGCATAAGTTTCCTCCCAAGACTGTTCACCCAACAGAGACTTAAAATTTTCCTTGCTTTCAGCATTTAAAACTCTACGTCTTACAATGCTGTTCGTACTACTCACCCTCCATAAAGAATGTTATTTTCTGACCTTTGTAAAGGACGTGATGGAGAAAATATATTATAGGATTGAAGTACACAAATATATATAATTGAAGTACACAAATCTTTTGCAAGAATATGAACAACAAGTCAGAATAATTCAGACACAAATAGGACATTTAAAGAGAGCTATGGAGGACCCGGAACGGGGAAACCCCGAAGGAAAATCAGATAGGAACTCAACAGAGGCAATAAAAGAGATCAGTGACCGTGAATATAGAAGCAAAAATCTAGTGATATTGGATTCTGACGAACCAGAAGCAAGGAAATCTCATGATGTAAGCGCAATGAATGAAGTCTTTGCCTCCTGCTGTCTGGGAATTTCAAAGGACCCACTTAAGGTAGTTAGGATAGAGAAATATGAACCTGTAAAACTTAGACCGGTCAAAATAATTATGAATGCTGAAGAGGATGTTAGAAAGGTACCTGCTTTCCAAGGTAAAGGACATTAAAAAGAAGCCATTGTACACAAAATTGGCATTGAGCTGGGACAGAACAAAACAACAGCGACTGGAGTTGGGAGTTGTGAAGAAAGAACTGAAGAAGCGAATGGAGAAGGGTGAAGAAAGCTTAGGAATAAGATACATTAAGGTGAGTCAAGAATAGTAAAGTAACTGAAGATATGTGACGAATGTTCCACATTGAATGGAGAAGATACTGGAAAAATAGCAACAAACATTGACATTGAGGTGATGATCAAAGTCATGCTCCAAAATGTGCAGTGCTTATGTAATAAAGTAAGTGAGTTGGACATTTTTATTAGGGATCATGACGAATGGCCGGATAGAGTCTGCTTGACGAACCACTGGATGAAGAGAGATGAATTGAATTATATTGAAATTGAAGGTTATAGTGTAAGATCCTGGTACGCGAGAGAAAATATGGAACATGGTGGATCTTGCATCCTGGTGAAGAAAACTCTAATTTTTGACACATTGAATGAAGTGGAAGAGAAATCAATAGAAGGACATATTGAATGTGTTTGTATTATAAATAAGATTTAGTGTATTATTGTTCTATGTGTATATTGAACAGGTCTTGGTGATTTTGTTATTTTTATGGCAGGTCTCGAGAATATTCTTTCACAAGATTTCAGTTTTATAAGGTTATATGTGGCGATTTTAATATCAACTTGATTGAGCCTAGCAATAAAAGAGATAGTTTTTTTGACTTGATTTTGGCTTTTAACCTGATGTAAACTATTCATGAACCCACGAGAGTGACTAGGAACACCGCCACTCTCTTGGATAATTTTATTATCAACTTCAAACACGAAAGCAGCTCGGTTATAGTTTCTGCATTTTCGGATCATCACGCTCAGTTCCTTAGGTTTAAGGGTGGCATGAAGCCAAACAAAAAAAGGAGGACCCACTAATTCCAAGGGGATTATTTTCAAGGTCGAAGCTCGAGCAGTATCGTCTCGAGCTTTTGAGTGAGTCGTGGAACTCCGTGCTGAGTTTGAATGAGGCAGACCGAGCGTATGACGTTTATATTGGTAGGATAAGAGCAGTCATGGATAGGGTAATACCGGAGCGGAAACTTAAACCAGGAAGGATGAAAAAAAAATTTTGGAATACAGCAGGCATTCAGTACCACTGGTCCAAGTTGTAAACCTTTCCTTTCAGACTGGTGTTTTCCCCTCTAAGTTAAAAATTGCTCATGTGAAGGAAGCTTACAAGAATAAAGGTCAGGTCGATAACCTCAAAAACTTCCGTCCAGTGTCCACTCTTTCGAATGTGAGTAAGGTATTTGAAAGACTCTTACGTGAGAGGCTTGTCAAGTTTCTTGATGGGAATGCTGTGGCTGTCATTTTGGCTTCAGAAAATATAGTTCAACAATAAAAACTATATACTTAGCATTAAAAAAAGTACTTGACTTGACGAATCAGAATAAAAACACTGTTACTGTTTGTTTGGATGTTTGTCCAAAGCATTTGACCGCGTAGATCATGGTGTTCTCATTGGAAAACTGGAGCGTTATGGTATTAGGGAAGTGGCACAAGAGCTTATGACATCCTATCTGCACAACAGATTGCAACATGTGATGGAAAAGGAATGAAGTGGGCATAAGCGTAAGGCCATATTTGGAGATGTTCAAAAGAGGTGTACCTCAGGGGTCAATTATAGGTCCTCTTCTGTATAATATATTGTATACAAACGAATTGCCAAAAGTAGTCAAAGATAAGGTAATAATGTATGCTGACGATACCTCACTTACGATCAGCAAAGCTGCAGCAGAGGGTGATATTGAGCGGCATCTTGGAGCCTGCATTGAGGGCCTCCAGGAGTGGTTCAGGGTCAACAATTTATTGTTGAACGTGGACAAGACGCAAGTAATTAAATACCCGACAAGGGAAACTATTCCTACAGTTTACAATGCTTCAGGACCATAAGCAACTTATTATTTTGGGGTATGGTAATAGATCAGCGTTTGAACTGGAAAAGTCATATTCAGAAACTGTCTGTGGAAATTTCAAGGTAGAATTTTAGTAAAAGAAGTTGGGGTATTTGTTAATGATATAAAGACACATACATATAATACTAGAACAAAAGACAATTTTTGGGTGGAAAATACAACACCTATGATGTAGGTGTTGTATTACCTATGTACAAATGAATGTTCACTGTAGTATCCTCAAAATAAGGACTAAAGTACCTATTGATGTCGAGAGTTTGCCACATATTGTTTTTCTGAAAAAGTTTTTACTGTGTGAGAGAGTATTTCGATTCGATTGTGAGGATTTGAAACATGTTTGTAATTGTAAGTGTATTTATATTTTAAAATTTATATTTATTTTACATTGCGAAGAGTAATGATTTTAAGGTATAATTATATATATCTACTTTGAATGACTATACAGGAACAAATAAATGATTATTATTATTATTATTTGATTCCCAAGCACACCAGGAACATCCAGGTTAGTTTCTTGGTTAGTTTTCCCCAAAAATTGCCAATATACCTACTGGCATTTCTGTGTTTTTTTTTTAAATATATCTTCAAAAATATCAATTTATTTATGAAACAGTGAAGTTTTTATACAAACATACAAAAACCAGTTAATTTTAAAAAAACAGCCACTAAAATGTATATCAAAAGAAGGCCTTAATATGTATTTTTCAGATGGCTTTTTTCGCCAAAACATTCACTCTAAATGCTTAAATTTTCTGAATATACTTAAAGATTAGTCTGTATTACCTGTATGCAGCACATTGAACCATAAACAACTAAATGCAGATTTAGTTGTTCTTGTATAGCAATTTTACAAATACAAACATTTTATATCTTAAAACAAAAGGCGATAAAACCTCAAAAATTCGAAAAAAAAAATGTAAACACAACAGTTACCATTAATTTATCAGTCATAATAACTCGCCTGAATGCATAAAAACTACACCAGCCCAAGTTGGAGGAGGCGACCTGAATAAAAATAAAACATGTGCCGGGTACCTGGGCCTCTAAAGAAATTGGATTAAATGCTCTCATTACAGGCTCATAAGAGAAAATTCTTGACCATTTCTGACCACAAAAACCAAATTCCTAATGACCATTGCAGCCCCATCTGAGAAATATGACCCGTAAATGTCCGCTATCTAATATACATATAAAATATCGCCAGTATTGGAATAAATTATATTACCTCTAATACTAGCTAACTATATAGGCAAAAAGATATTTACATGCAAATACACATTAAATTTAAATTCTTCACTATGGAATCGGATTCATACAACAACGGAAACGGAAATACATACCACAGACTACGTGATACTTCTCAACAAATATTAAATTATTACAAATTACTTATAGTATACGAGCTTCCATTTCCCATTATTATGATTTGCTGTACTGCTTTATATAATATAATAATATTTGGGTTGATGATGTTACGTTTTCTTCTTTTCAGGGATGCGCCCAAGTCAGCTTAGCAGACTTCAACGTTCACGCAACGACGCAGAAGTGGTGTAACATTCTTAGCCTTTTGGAAGAAGCTCGACCCTACACCTTGCCTCATTCGAAAGAAAATTCCGAAATATCGATAACTCGAGAAAAGCAAGATATAGTCGACATATCGTACAAACAGAACGGCAAAGAAGAGAGCTCCGACGATTCGACAATAATATCTTCTCAAACCAGTACACTTACAAGAAACCAAGAAACGGTGATACCGTCCGGAATGAACCTTAATTTCGACGAGTTATATAACTGCTTGAAAACCACGGCAGAATATGACAGTGCCGATGATTCGGACGAAGAAGACGAGATTGAAGAGGAGGAGGAAGAAGAAGAACCTTTGGAATTCCGTCCAAACGAGAAACTAGATGTGGTGCACGAACAGGACATTGACGAGGACAAATATTTAGACAAACAAACCAACACTGAATGCGCCTTCTATCCTGAACAAGCCAAGCATATGAAGCTAGCTGCGCAAGGAAGCCTAGAAGACAGAGGAGCCATCAAAAGAAGCCAAACGTTTACACCAAGCGCGCACGTATCGAAGCACGAATATATTTGTAAGTTGAACAGAAGTGACAGTGACAGCGCGATGCCTCTTTACAGACGAGGCAGCAAGCCTTTCGAGCGACACGCGGTAGAAAGGAGATCTTTAAGGTTCAGAAGACCCTCGTGCTCAATGGCGCAACTATCGACCAGCAAATCGCAGTCGCATATACCGCAAACTCCCAGAACGTCGATCGACTTAGAACTGGACCTTCAAGCTCAACACACAAGGCTAGAAATGCTCAATTCGGAACTTTTAAGACTTAGGGAACTGAAGCAGAGGCTCGAAGTAGCTAAGGAGCAAGGAGACACGGAACTGGCCAGTTTTCTTTTGGAAAATCAACAGTTCCAGAGCTTGATCGCGCAGGCCGAGAAGACGTCGAAGACGCCCGATGAAAAGAAAGTCGAGAAGATGTTGAGGAAAGTATCGAGGGAAATCTATAAGTTAAGGAAAACAAAAGCTGGCAATGGGAAACCTGATATTATTTCTTTCAAGTAAGTAAAATGTCTGTAATTACTAAGTAGCAATGTGTCCAAATGTTTTAAGTTAATCAATCAATCAAGCATATCCTGTTGTAGAGTAGTTTTCCTACAATTAGCTTAACTAAATCTAAACAATTAAAATTCACTTTACAAACAGAGTAGAATGCCCTATTGTCTACACAGGGACACTTAAACCAATCAGTTCTTGACTGTCAGCAAATTCTCTTGAGTTGCATTAAAAATATTTTAGATCCTTATCGAACCTGTATTTTAATATACAGAGCTTTGCAAAGATGTATGGGTCATTTCACACTAAGGCGACAATTTATAGAGTGAAAGTGGCAACAGCATGAAATTCGTTCCAGATATAAATTAACATTTTTAATTGCGTTAATACTTCATGTAAAGTTGGCTGCCCGAAGGGCCAGACAAATTTCTATTCTTTTTCCAAATTTTTACCTTCCAGGGGAAATACATCATCCAGGGCAATTACACCTACCAGGGAAATTACTTTTTGTAACAGGGTAATGACATTCGTAAATATTAAAACCAACTGGATGCATACAAAAGTTTAATAATCTCTTTTATTCAACTAATAATCCGCTAACTAACTCTGTAACGAACAGGAACATTCAAAAATAAGTATTAAAGTTTAAAAAAATAAAACTTAAACTCAACAACCTCAAAACAGTTAAAAAAAATCTGAGATTCATCAGTAAATTTAAGACCTTAGTAAAAAAAACAATGGGCGTACAGTCTTAAATTAGCTCCATAACAAAATAAAACATCAATCATAAAAAACAACTTAAAAACTAACTTTGTTGTATAATGTACATACAACAACGGACAAAATATATTCTTCAAATTAGTTCTTCAAAAAATATAAGAATAAAAACTGAAAAAGCGATTTCTTTATAAAAAGCTGGAAGAACAATTTACTGCTCAAACACATCAATTGACTTTGAAAATTTATAAAAACATCGATCTCCTTTTAACATAATACTTGGTATTGGTAACCTGTCAATGATGTGTTCCAGTGGTACATAAGAAACATCTTTATCATTCACCTTGAATACTGTGCCATGTTCACTACATAATTTAAGAAGCGTAACTTTCATTTCTCCTTCTTCTTCCTCTACTTCGTATAATTCGAATATTCGAGCATAATTTAACTAGTATATAATCACCAGGCATGTACCGAGGAGGTCCAGCACCAGAGCATCGAGCCACTCCAGCTAATTCGAAGCCAGCAGTTTGATTTTGAGCAGTACTTGCAGGGTTTACTAACTCCTTTTCTTCTGAATCAGACTCTGAGTACACTTCTTCAATTAACAAAACACGATTTTTTTTGTTTTAAATTAGAATAATGCAATTCACCTAACTTGTAATGATAACAGCCTTCTTTCGTGCAAAAACAACTAAGATACTTTAATACAATTTTATCAGGAACTTTGGTATTTCCATAAACTTGATGAACCCTTAGAGTCCCCACAAAAGGTATAATTTTTGTTTTATTTTGATTTATAATATCAAACATGTTTTCAATATCATTGTTGTTTATAATGTGGGTCTTAATAGATGGACAATTTTCCTGAATAATTTTAACTAAAACATCTAAGGAAGTAACGTCTTTACCCATTAAAACACACCTATCTGCCGTTCTTTTGCAAACAGCACCTACTCAGTCTTTCTCTTGAATGCATAAACGAATTTGATGAACTTACAGCAGTTCTCCAGTCTTCTTGGGGTAATACATTCAATGTATTTCCGAGTGTATTTCCAAACATTGTACTTGTGGTCCCGTGAATGCTTTCGTAAACGTATTTTTTTCATTTGAGGTGTTCGGTGAGGAATAATTTTCTTGTAATTGTTGCCTGATTACTTCACCAAACAACATTTTTATAACTTGCTTTTTAGCATCTTCAGTTGGATTGGCTAGAAGTTGTTCAACATTTGTGCAAACTTTCGTATTGGGAGTTATCGGGTTTTTTAATTGATGATTTTTTCTTGCGCGCTTTAGCCTTTTCCTGTATTTTTCTACTTTCATTTTGAGGAGTTTTATTTGTACATCTTTTTCCCTTATTTCTTTATTTATCCTCTTTCTTATGGCTTCTGCCCTTTGCCTGGCGACTATTTTTCTTTGATCCACCATCTCGTTGTCTAAAGCGTTTGAATTTTCATCAGCATCTGTAGAGGTTGGCGAGTTTTCTCTCATAAATCGTAAAGTTTCTTTTTTGAGATTGGATTGCCTTGCTCGGAAAGCCTTGATATTCTTTCTCCAGGGTTTTCTAGCCTCTCGATTTTCCCTAGGAGTCATATCTTCTTTCTGCCTTCACTTTTCCCTGATCCTCTTTCTTCAGATATTTTAATTTTTCTTTCTCCTTTTGTTCAGCATACTTTTGCCTATCGTTTTTTATTCTCTGATACCTAGCCCTTTCCGCTATTTTATTTTCTAATATTTCTTCTCTGCTCTTTGGTTGTTTAGTCATTGTTACACAAATCTGCAATAAAAATTACATATTTTGTACACACTTACTGTGTAATGTAGTTCCCCTGTTAAAGACGTAATTCCCCTGTCGTAAAATTTAACAGGGGGATTACGCCAGGGGAATTACAGATTTCCAAGAAATTCCTTATATTTTTTTAAAGATATAATGGAAAATATAGATACTTCTTCAATGTATCCTACATCATTCTAGAAGATACTTATTAGCTAGTAGTAACATTTTACTTACATTTTCAAAGAAAATATGATGACACAGTGGAATTACAAAGTGACTGGCACCGAAACGACATTACAACTCGAAAGCCACGCGGCTACTGATTTATGTTTGACCGTTAAATTCCATTTGTCATAGCAACAACATCATATTGCATTGTTGCCAAAAGTATCGTGGAATCTAAGAAAGTATGAAAATTCCCTTGTAAAATTATCTTGAAAATTATTAAATTTGATTTCACAGGGGAATTACACAATACATTGAGGACAACTTAAATATTTCGTATATTTTTGAAATTAATAATTTTTTTGCGCCTTCTGAGGCCTTGGTACATGGAAAATACTTGGATAAAACTGTATTATTTTGTTGATTAGATAGTTTTACTAAAATGTCATACTATGACAGTTTTCAAGAGATATGAATGGCTTGCGGACAGGCCAGGGTAATTACAATTTTATGGTTTGAGCGATTTCTTTTCAAAATAATCTTGCTTCGTTCGAAACAAGAATTATTGTTCCTAAAAGATATCAAGCATTGCTCCTAGTTGATATAATTTTGGAGATATAAAATTATTATTTGTTTGAAGAAATTAAGAAGACATGCGTAGGTCGCTTTAATGTGAAATGACCCGTATAAGAAAGTGTACTAGACGATTATGGAGTTGCCCCTTGTTCTTATATAATGACTGACAAGCTTTCTTTGAAAGGGACCCTTGCATGTTATATGAAAAAAAATTATGAAATAAATTGATTTATGACAGTAACCTCACCATAATCAGCAGTTTTTAACGCAAGCTCAAGTTTCTGAGTTTGGATAATTTTACTGACGCGGTTGGTAAAAATTGGTACGCTGAGCCCAAAGTTGCTATTATTGTATCTTACGCCTGCAAAGAGATTAGGAATTGGTCAAAGTCATCAGTCTGTTCCGGGTTTGGTCCTGATATGTGAGCATCTGCCGAGGTTTGCAACGTGTCTCTTAAGGGAAATTTTTGTCAGTCCCGGTGTCAGAGGGAGAATATATCGGATGATCTTTCCCAACAGGAATCAACCCTTCCAACTGAAGGCGACGCTGAAAATACTTTGGGCTTGAGCACTGATTTTGTGCAATCGTCGAACCTTTCTCCTCAAACATCACTATGTTCGAGATGTGAAAACTAAGACCGACGAGCTTTTAAGATCCAGTTACGATTGCAGCTATGACCTGATTGCTCTCACCGAAACCTGGCTGCAAGGATACATTTTTCAATTCTGAATTGTTCTGTTTCTGAAGAGACAGGAGCTATTCCGAGCTTGACTGTCTGAGAAGTGGCGGTGTTCTTATAGCCACGTCAATCACGATTGGCGCCTTCGTTTTATCTATCCCGATTTTTAACACATACGCATTGCTGGGTGCAAGCTTGTTGTGTCTATATACCTTAAAATTCGAGCACTGAGTACTATCAGTCCCTTTGTAACCTCGGACAATATTAACCAAACAAGGGACGAACAAATACGGCTCTTGAAGCAACTGGTCCAAGAAATGAAAGACAAAAATGAGCTCCTTCAAGAACATAGGAAGCTTCTGGAAGAAACACTGATGGAAATTGAAAAGAAAACCAAGATATTCGAAAAAAAAAACATCTCGACGTCTTATCTCGCCAAGAAAAGCGCGGGCTTCGCCTACGCAGACGCCAACGATACAAAGAACCAAGAAGCAACAGGAAGGTGTGTCAAAACTGTCAAAAAACAACACCGAATCTGAAACTAGAAACATCCAAATCGTAAATCTCACATATCCACAATTGTCGAAAAGGTTCAAAGCCAAGCAGCCTAATAAATTGAACACTGGTCAAAGTCATGATAATATAAAGAACGCACAAAATAAAATAAGACAAAGTCACTCTCCACCAATAACACTTGAGGAGGACTTAAAAACCAAAGAAAATAGAAATATAAACAACGATAAGTAAACAAATATCGATTATTTCCAAGGGGTATCCTACAAAAAGAAAAACCAGAACAGCTGGCCAAACCCCAGAAAAGTGATGAACACTGATGGCTTACTTAAAGTAGCTGTAAACATAGAAAAAACGTGGATTTTTGTGGTCTAGCCTTGCCTCTAAGACAAAAGCAGAAGATGTTATCACCTTGGATGAGAATTGCTTTTGTGAGAAAATTATTACAAGGAAAGATTGTTACTATAGCTCGTTTAAAGTGGATGTTCCAAAAAAGAACAGTGAAGCCGTTTTGTCTGAAGATTTGTGGCCCCTTGGAACAACAATAAACCATTTTCTTCATATTCAACCATGCCAACCAAAAAGCGGTAGTTGAGCTGAGTGGTTCAATGCCAAATGACTCTATAATGTCCAATCCAATTTCGCAATAAGTTTTTAAACTAAGGAGTACTTCTAAGCGAGACTTCAGCTGACTGTTTAAATGAACACTGGCTGGTGCCAGGCGAATTAATCACATGCTATTCAAAATTATAGTGTCATCTCTGGCTTTTGCAGGCCGATGAGGTGTAAGTATATATGTCAGTCTTTAAATCTCGAGGATTTATCTCAGGAACAGCACTGTGGGGGTGTCTGGAATATTGATTAAAAATTATGAAGTACAATTAATAACCGGATGGGTATATCGATCACCTAATGGAAATTTTGACAAGTTTCTTGGAATTTTAGCTAATATATTTCACAAATTGAACCTTTCTAAGTCTGTTGTTGTTACGGGGGACTTTAATGTCCATTTCAATGAAAGGGATGCCTGGACTTTTAAGCTGTGTAATCTGTTCCGCGCATTTAATCTCAACAAAACAGTAAAATTAAATACACGTCTTAACAGGTGTCCGCAAGGAGGAGTATTATTCCCACTACTGTAGGCCATTCTAGTGGATGGTCTAATCCAAAAACGTCGGGCGGAAGGCTTTCACTGCCTGGGCTACGCAGATGGCTTGACAATTGTGGTGCGAGGAAAGTTCACGGGCACCATATTGGAAAGAAGCCATCGTAGACACCTGATGCAGAGAAGAACAAATGTCAGTTAATCCACATAAAACAACAGTGGTGGCATTCACCAAAAGGAGAGATTTAACAGGGCTAAACCAAATGAGGCTAGCTGGAGAAGATATACCCTTCTCCAAAGAGGCCAAATACCTGGGAGTCATCTTTGACCAAAAACTTGGAACACGCACATCCAAATAGTAACGCCAAATGCCACAATGGCTATAGGTATATGTAGAAGAATGTGTGAAAAAAACTGGGAATTAACCCCGAAAATTACTCTATGGTCATACACAAGGGTGGTTAGGCCCATGATAACATATGGAGCAATCGCCCTGGACGAAAACCAGACAGGTAGAGGCGATGAGAAGACTAAATGGGGTACAGAGACTAGCTTGTCTCTGTGTTACCGAAGCCATGAGCACAACGTAAGCAGCAGCGATGCAGGTATTATTAAATCTACCCCCACTCCATGTTCTCATACAAGGCAAAGCCAAATCGGTTTGTTACAGACTAACACAAGGCCAAACATCACTAATAAGGGGACACTATACTGCGAGATTAAGGAGGATAAAATCCTAGGCATGCCCTCGGACCGCTCCATTCCGTAGTATAGCTTTGAAAATACATTTTCAACACGAATACCATCAAGAGACCTATGGATAAGGGCAGACATTTTAGGCGATTTTTATGCAGCTGTAAAGTCGGTGCTGTTAGTTTTTTACAAAAATATAAGAAAAAATGGCTTTTGGAGACCTCAAAACTGAAAAAGGGGTTAATGAACTTAACAAATTCTTTGAAAATAAGAGTTATGTTAGCAGGTATCAACCATCCCAAGCTGATGTAGACACCTTGAGCCAGCTAGCCAAAATCCCATCAGCAAATCAACCTCATGTTCTCCGTTGGTACAATCACATTAAGTCCTTCACTGCTGATGAACTAAAGAGCTTTGAAGCCTCGCCATTGAAGGCTGGAACACCTACAGTTGCTGCCCCAGCTACTGGTGATGAAGACGATGGTGTAGATCTCTTTGCTTCAGATGATGAGGAGGAAGATGCATAGGCCGCAAAGATCCGTGAAGATCGACTCAAAGCCTATGCTGAAAAAAAAATCCAAAAAGCCTGAACTTATTGCCAAGTCCAGTGTGGGCTAAACCATGGGATGATGAAACTGATATGAAAGAGTGGGGTGCTTCAAAGCTTGTACCTGTTGGTTATGGTATCAACAAGCTTCAGATTATGTCTGTGGTTGAGAACGCTAAGGTCTCAATTGATGAACTTACTGAAAAGATCCAAGATTTTGAAGACTTTGTGCAATCTGAAGATGTGGCTGCTTTTAATAAGATTTAAATATATATTTTTGTCAAGATAAGGTTTACTTTCATGATTTAATATACTTTTTTCAATTAAAAAAATAGTCTGGTATACAGACTGCTCGAAAATCGACCAAGGAATAGGAGCCGAAATCTACGAACTAAGGATAGAGACTAAAATCTCGATACCTATGGGCACACTCGCCACAGTATTTCAGGCGGAAATTACAGCTATCATCCTCTGTACAGAGGAAATGATCAGGAGGAAGGTGATCAACAAGACAGTCGTTATCTACTCCGTAAGCAAGCAACAATCAAAGCAGTATCTTCCAATATAGTAACATCAAAGTTAGTATTGGACTGTATAAACCTGTTGAACGAAATGGGAAGGCTTAATAGAAAAGTGACCTTGGCGTGGGTGCCAGGACACGAAGGCCATGCAGGAAACAAGATGGCAGACGAATTAGCTCGAGAAGGCTCGTCCCAGCCACGAATAGGATCAAAATTTTGTGGAGTCACAAGACCCATAGCCAAGACATCCATTCAAAAACGGATAGAAGAAGCGTCCTAGAGGTGGTGGTTTAATCTACCTGAACATAGACATGCCAAAGATTTCATCAGCAAACCTTTGGCTAAATTAACAACAGGCTTGGTAAGTTATAATCGGAAGTCAATAAGAATCATAGTGAGACTACCAACAGGGCACTGCCGACTAAAGAGACATATGAGTCTGATAGGCTTGACGGATGAAACCCTGTGTAGGTTCTGCCAGGAAGGGGAGGAGTCTGCAAAACACATTCTCTGCCACTGTGAAGGACTTTCGAAGCATTAAGCTACACCATGGAGCCACTGTCGAGACTTTGGACTCTGGTCAAGAAGACACGGTTGGGCACAATACTCTTAAGTACAAGGAGGGTTGCAATACATCTTACAGATCTGCAGATTGGTTTCCTCTTTATGCCATCCGCAGGAACAGACTTGAGCAAGTGCAAAATACAACATCATTTCCTCTCCTCTGGACTCACCTATGAGACCATGCTAATGCTATGCGGTATGAAGAGTCTCGAATGTAGAAGTAATTAAGCTATCCTTTACTCGGCAAGGGTTTCAGAATACTTGGATTTGTGAAGCATGACACTAAAACACTAACGTGTCTATATAACTGCCTAGTCCGTAGCATCCTCGAATATTGCTTAGTTACTTGATCTCCTCTTTATACCGTCCACAGGAACAGACTGGAGCAAGTGCAAAATACAACATCATTTCCTCTCCTTTGGACTTACCTATGAGATCATGCTAATGCTGTGCGGTATGAAGAGTCTCGAATGTAGAAGAAATGAAAAAGTCAAAGTCAAAAAAAGCTTTATTAACAAAAGATAGAAATCTCGTCGATAAAGAACAATCCTTGGATTGAAGAATTATGCATTACTGTAAAATTCGTCAAGTGTATAGTAAGCCTTACCAACCACCAACCAGCAATGCCTGAACTTCTCTTTTAAAATGTTTTAAATGAAAGTGCTTTAAACTATTTGGAATGTGGTTATATACCTTTATACTTTCATAGATTACAGATCTGTTTACTAAAGATGAGTGGGGAATGGAAAGAGGTAAATTGTGTATTTGCCTTGTTGTATGGGTAATATTGCTAGTGTTCAGTTTTTCACGATTTTTGTGAATAAGTGATGCTGTTTCTACAATAAACAAACAACACACGGTTAAAATTCTTTCCTCTTTAAATAGAGGTCGACAAGAATCTCTACTACTAGCACCACATAAATATGTAATAGCACGTTTTTGAATTAAACAGATACTGGCTACACGATCCCCAGAAGCAAATTCCATATCTCATCCTAGATTCCACAAGGGCATAATAAACATTTTTCCCAGGGGCTTTCCAGCTCACCAGCAGTAACTCTGACTGCATAGCAACCAGAAGAAATCTTTTTGCCAAGTGGAACAACATGTCCCCCAAAACTCAGCTTGCCGTCAACAGTTAAACCTAGAAACTTTGATTCTGGTCTATTCGCAATAGAAATATTGTTGAGAGAAATATTAAAAAGTCGGTCTGATTGATCTAAAGGACACAATATTGGTTTTGGCAAAGTTAAGTACAAGAAGATTAGCATTGCACCAAGATGTCATCTTCATGAGATCCGATAAAACTGTGTCCTGCAAGCTGTGATGATCTTTGCAGTGCCACAAGATTGTGGTGTCATCTGCAAACAACGTAAAATAACCTGTGATGTCTAAGGAGGCCAAGTCGTTTATGAAAATCAAAAACAGTAAGGGCCCCAGGACAGAGCCCTGAGGGACACCCCAGGAATTCACTAAGACATCAGATTCGGTGGAATTAATGCTAACTTTTTGTTTCCGATTTGGCAGATAAGACTTCAGCCATAAACCCATAATGAGAAAGCTTCTGCAGCAGAATTCCATGATTTACACAATCAAATGCTTTCGAAAGATCACAGAAAGAAGCTGCAGCAGACCCCATTATTCATTATTAATACCCAAATATAGGCCCTCCAAAAATCCAAAGATAGCATCATTTGTGTTGCAGTTTGGTTGAAACCCAAACTGTTGACAGCATGACACCCTGTGCCTATCCAAGAAGGAGGACATTCGTTTTTTTTTATCAATTTCTCAATAATTTTAGAGAGACTGGATAATAGTGAAATTGGCCTAAAATTAGATGGATTCTCTAAGTCACCACCTTTATGAAGAGGTATGACCTTTGCCAGCTTAAGGCAATCAGGGAAAACTCCTGATTCCCAAGAGTGATTTATTGCAAATGCTAAGATCTGAAGAACCGTATCTGGCAGCCCCTGAAAAATGTTTAATGCTAAACCATCATCCCCAGAACTCTTCTTATTTTTAACACCTGACATTACCTCTTTTAATTTAGTCAACCTTTGCGTTGCTTTTCAAGTTTTCAACAGGTTTGGAATTTTGAATAATATCCTTTGTAAGGTCTTGTGCTATAGGCAGTAAAATTTATTGATTAAGTCTGGCGCTAAATCGGCTTCAATGATTTTGGAAGATGAATTGTTATTTGCACGTATGTCATTTACAATAGACCAACTCTCTTTTTGTCTGTTTGTCGAATTTATAAAACGATTTCGGTAATATAAAATTTTGGCCTCCCTTATGAGCTTTCTATATAATGACCTATATTTATTAAAATAAGAATAAAATGCCAAACTATTTGTAAATTTTCTTATATAATGAAGTGATCGTAATTTTTTTGATGATTCTTTAAGGCTTTTGATAAACCATGGTTTTTTATTCTTTCTCTTGATTTTTCTGATTGGGAAAGCTTTATTAAATAGCTGCACTAAAATCATATGAAAATCTTTAATTGGATCATTCGATAAAGGAACATCATTCCAATTTGCTCCAAGACACGATTGGTAAAACTTACCATAGTTAAGCCTACCAAAAATTCTCCCCATTCTAAAATTCTTTGGCCTAGGTGCAGGAATCGAATTGCATTGTGATCAGTCAATGCCGCGTCAACCACTGAACAGAGTTGAGTCCATTTGAGCAAACATAATCTATTAAGGTTGATGAAAATTGTGAAATGCGTGTAGGATCTTTGACGTGCATTTGTAAATTAAAAGATTAACCAACCTAATTGTTAAAACTGACTTTGTATCCATAAAATTTCTATTAAAATCTCCTGAAAGTATCACAGATGAAGTTGTAGGAATTGAAGATGCACTGATGAATATGGTTGGCTGTCACCAATTTTACTTGTCCCAGTCAGACATACAAGGCAGTTGCATCTATTTTATAAACTTTTACATAGAATCAACTATGGCCTCACTGCCTTCGTTGACAGAATGATGTGCAAATTTCTTTACCAAAGTTGAAGCGACTCATCAAATATGGTTCAGTTTAGGGTTACATTCTGTATTTTCTGACTTCTGTATTGTGGCGCAATTCAGCAACAATTATTTTACAAGAAAATGATGACCAACTAAACAACAATTTTTTTTGCAGAGAAAAAATGGCGTTCTTCACCAGGACACAACTGACAGTACCTTTTTTACCTGATGAAGAAACACCCTCAAATGACAATAAGTCAACAAATAGCAGCGAAGAAACGCGGAATCTGTCGAATAATGAGAGCAGTAGAGATAAGGATAGCGATAGTGTAGGTGACAAGGAGAAAATTTCGCCATATAAATATGTTGTAGATAGGACACTGGGAGTTGAGGTTTGAACGATTTATTAGGGATGTATGTATGTTTTTATACCTCTTACGAGATATTTTAATATTTATTTTTCTAACTCTATTTTTCTGCTCGGAGAAGAGGGTCGTTTCAATGGAAATAGCCTATTATAATTATTACAAGCAATGGGTTAAGCAATATAATTTGGTTTGGTTATACCATGGACCCAAATGATTGGTTAAATCATTGCTGTAATTTTTTAAAGGATTTTCTAATGCTAAGCAACCCCTCCAAATTGTCTTAGTTGTATTTTCTTACCTTGCCGTTATTAAAAAAGATGTAAGTAACTGATAAGACTGCCAACCCATAAAATATCCAAAAGTGAGTCGAAACAAACTGTTGACGCTCTTATAATCATGAATCAAATTCGGTCTATATTAAGTCTAGCATTACTTAACCATTTGTAGCATCGCGACATTCGAGTTATAATTGAATTGTACCAAAGATATTGGACCTCTTCACTTGTTGATTAGTGTGAAAGTTGAAAATACAACTAAGAAGACGTATTCTTGATTTATTTCAATAGCTTTATGATAAAGTGGAGTGATAACTCGCAATATTAGTCTGGGTGTTATATTTTTCTATTAGTTTTGACATATTCCTTTCATGTGCCCCAACGGACATCACTGTAAGGAATATTTCAAGATGCCATAAATCTAGGAATTTAAATATATATATTTGGAATCGCCTTAAATTCCTAAATTGTGATCAAACTGGTTTTAGATTTTCGGGAAGTTAAAGGTAAGACTTTTATGTAATAAATAATTTGAATGTGATGTAGTGCCTTCAGATCTGATTCAAGTCTTCAATTATTGTTAATACTCGAAAGTTTATATTAGAATTACAATCTCGCACTTTTTACCATCTTCAACACACGTATTAGAGTTTGTATATACGTTATAAACGTGCCTTTGTTAAAATTAAAATTACGTAAAATGTTCTTATAAATACAATGTACAGGGTGTCCCAAATTCGAGCCACATCATTGGGATTTCGGAAACTAGAAGAGATACGAGGTCGGTTAAATGGAGACAAAGTTGCGCAATTTGATGCTGATCAAAATGACACCTTAAAAGTTTAAAAATTCCGAGTACTTCCGAAGATTTTTGGAATAAACCGAATATTCCCGATTTCATTTTTATTTTTTTTATGACTATTTGAACAGATATATCAATATAAATTGAACATTCTCCTTGCTACTTTTTCTGTTCTACAAGATGGTGTTATACTCATACACATATAGATCTACCAGTGTCAAAATCCCCAGCTCCTTGAATCCTCCCCCACATGACTGCCTCTGGTTAAGACCCAAAAGGACCACAATCTAAGTGTTGGTCTACCTCTATTCCGAGAAATGTCCTCTGAAATTTCAGAACTTCCCTGCTTTGTTCTGAAGCATATGTAGTGTGTTTTCTCCTTAATTAACAAGAGCCTATTCGTAATGAACCATTCCTGAGCAACCTTCATGCGTTCACTCGAGATATTAAGAAGACCATTCAAGGATGACGCTAGAATCAAAATATTGCTGTCATCCGCAAAGTTTCCTCAGGAGCCAGATTATTTACGTAGAAAACAAAAAGCAAGGTACCCATTACACTCCCCTAAGGATTGACGTGCCCCATCTCTTTCTCCATCATGATCCTCTGTCTTCGGAGCAGCAGATATGAACTCACCCAGTTCAATGCTGGCTCCCTAATACCACACAGCTCCAACTTGCTCGGCACTATAGAGTGTTCCAGCGTGTCAAAGGCTTTTGAAAGGTCCTGAAACACACCCATCGCCAAGTTTCTGGCCCCTTGTTCCTCTCATAGCAGTCTTCACAGATTTTCCTTTCAAGTAGCCATGCTGTGAGTCAACCAAAAGTTTTTCAGAATAGAAAAAGCTCAGTAATCTGGAGCTCAAAAATTTTGGAAAAAGTTAAAACTAATACGGTGGTAATTTTCTAGTGGGATCACCTTTTTTATGTAGTGATTTGATGAGAGACAGCTTTAATTTTTCTGGGAATATTCCGTGTTTAAAAGAATTATTTAAGATGTGACAAAGTGGAACAGCAAGTTCTCTTTTATTTCTTGGCTAATCTGCCAGACACACTTGGACTTATATTCACTAATATCTATTCGGTTACCATACTGAGCCCTACGAGTCTCTGCAGGTAGGTAAGATACTCATAAATGATTCCCACTGCATATCCACTTTAGAGTCGGGCAACAAAAAATTTTCTCCCAGTCTTGTTCGGACAAGAGTTCTCGAAACCTTTGTTGGTTCTGTGCATTAAAAGGCCTACCCTTCTTACATTTTTAGAATTTTTACTAGATTGGATGTCATTTTGCCCTGTGTGCTCAGATAAATGGGTGTTTAGCATCTCTGATCTCAAAAACTCGTAGTTAGTAAAGATATTGTCAATGCAGCTGTTTTCTGTTGTGCCAAAATAGTTGGGTAAAAGCTAAATGAGTTCAACAAAGATACAAAAATCAGCAGAACCTCTACTACTGTCCCCAATGTCAATATTAAAATCACCAGCGATAAAAACAGGTACCAAAACAGAGTTTTATCCACAATACCGAAACAGAATATTTGCACTCGCTAACCATGTTAGCATCATCAGGAGATGATTAAAACTGGTACATTTTCATTAAAAACTCTTATTAAAATAAGTTCTAACTGTACTGCTGTGATGGTGTACAATATACTCATAAAATTATAGCCTTGAAGTTATTTACTCTTACCTCCATCGCAGCACATTCAAGCACTAAGTCTTCCAATGTATTTAAAATGTCATTACGAACTCTCCACTCTACATCTATTTTTTTTTTATAAAGACTGCTACACCTCCACGTGTACCAGCTTTTCTACAGTGAGGTGATGCTAGTTCATACGCCAATATATTATAGTTTTTAGCTGCGATTCGGTCTTCCATGGATCACTCATGCAAAATTCTATACAATCCTCGTGCGTGTTTACTAGATCTTGCACAGCATCAACACAATTTCCAATTGATGGTACATTATGTAGTAGTATGTTCTTTGCCGTGTCCGTGGGGGCACTGGTACAGGTTTAAAAATTCGTTTTGGTATACCAATATTGAAAGAACTCACAGTTCTCTGTTTTTCTGTTTTCATCTTTTCGCATATGTGATTTAGCTTTGCGTTATTTGAGAGGTAATTTTCTATGTCACTGGCTTGCAGCCAAGAGTATTATGTGGCAACTCTTGGCACAATTTTTAGTGTGGTAACTTCACACTTCTATTTCCTTTGATAGGAACAATTCTGAGGTTTTTACGAAAGCCTCTGCGTTTTGTTCTTCCCAGTTTCCCTCAGTGTGTTTATTGTTTCTAAAACTATCGTTTCTATCGTCATTCTCATCATTAACTTGGTTTTGAATAGTTTTCATTCTCAGAGGACTGAACTATTAAAATAGTTCAGCTTTGTTAATTTTGGTATTGTTTTGATTATTTCCTAGGTTATGTTGCTCATTTGTCGGTGGTGTGTTTGAACTACTGTCGTCAACACTGGATTGGTGACTAACTTCACTTTGTTCTTGATTATTGATTGTTTTTTTGACGTGTTCTTTTTGCGAGATTTTTCTTTATTTTGTTTGGTTTTTCTGTTTTCCCTAGTTCATCCTCTAGGATAACGATCCTCTCCTGTAGTAGAATTGCGTTCTTTTGTAGAACCCTGTTCTTATTCTTAAGTCCTTCCACCAAAGCTCTTAATAGACATTTTTTTGCATCAGAGGTGAGGTTTTCACTGGATTTTGACTCGTAGCACAAAAGTCGAGTTTCGTCGATCAGTTGAACTTTTTCTGCAAAATCTTTTCCTGCACGTGATTTGTGAAAGATTTTACCACAGTTTATGCACACCATATACGAACTTTCACGTTTTTTATGTCACTCAAAATACGTTTTTACTTCTACAACATCGACAGGCGTGTACTCATTTGCCGACATCTTGAACACTCGACGATACTCCGACAGTATCATTTCATTCCTTCGCATATTTCCCTTTTCGAATGGCTCTCCGCTCGCTACGGGGGCTCAAGAAAAGGAAACTAACCAGGTGCTAACCAATCTAACCCAAGACATACCCAAAAACAAGGAAAAAACAGTTTAGAAATATAACCTTAAAAAAAGACTCCCGATTCGTCTTCGGTCGAGTGTGCACGTGTCGGGTATCGGCCATTTTGTTCCAGCTTCATATACATATATGGTAGTTTGGGGGCACATGGGGCTTTCAGGGACTGTGTAGATTCCCCGAATAAGATTCGGACGTCCAGCCGGGGGTTAGAGCCCCGT
>MU187889.1:0-11481 GCA_016904865.1 Pissodes strobi | reverse complement strand
AAACAGTGAGAGAGATTAAAAATAGGTGGGTAATTTATTTTGCCTTCTAAGGCCAAATTATTATTTTGTTTTATTTTAGGAATAAGAACATTTTAGTCGAATGTCTTGTGCCTGATTTTAGAGGTGATTTAGATCAAGTCAGAAATATAGTCAACAGTGGCTTAGATGTATATGCCCATAATATTGAGACTGTAGAAAAACTGACACCGTTTGTAAGGGACAGAAGAGCTAAATATAGGTATAAGCTTATGAGTTATAGCAATAATGTGTAATGTGCAAGGTTTTCTTTGTGAATATATAAACAAAGGTTATTCCTGTGGAACTTCACCCAGCAAATAACACATTTTCCAGATAGGGAATTGAAGTTCCTGCAAATGTGCATCAATCAAATTACAGCAATAATAAGCTTTTGAAAAATAGTTGTTCTTCATTCAGCTGGACCATTTTTCCTTTTTTATTTTAGTGACGTTTTTTAGTGGGTTGTTACTATTTTAAATGATATAAAAATCAAAATCTAAGCAAAAGAATGAATACAATATGCTGACACAGTAATACAAAGGAAATATATATCAGGCCTCTTAATACATTACTATGATTAAGATTAATAGAACATTTCTACTTTAGACAATCGTTGTTTACTCTTGAAAATGTCAAGAATATGAATTCGGACCTAATAACAAAGTCCTCGATAATGTTAGGGCTTGGTGAAACGGACGAAGAAGTGGAGACTACATTGAAAGAATTAAGACAGGCTGGTGTGGACTGCGTTACTCTTGGACAATATATGCAACCTACAAAAAGACATTTAAAGGTATATTATTTGTGCTCAGTCATTGTTGTGTATCATCAGGAAATGTCATTAATTTTAATCATGGATTAAAGTGCATTATACCAAATGTTTCAAAGCCCAACTTGGGCAACACTAGTGTTTATTGTAGTTACTTTTTTATTTTAGGTAGTTGAATATGTCACACCAGCAAAATATAAACATTGGGAAACAGTCGGACAAGAAATGGGTTTTCTGTACGTAGCCAGCGGACCTTTGGTCAGAAGTTCTTATAAGGCCGGAGAGTTTTTCATAGCCAGCATTTTAAAAAATAGAAAGACCAATACTGCCGTTTAACGAAAATATATTCTAGATCTTGTAATATTTATGATATTGTTTAGTGCGACTTGTTATCAGAGTAATATATATTTCAAATGTTAAAATGAGCATCTGGTATAAGTTTAATAATGTTTATTTAATGTGTCCATTTATTTGGTGGTGCAGGTTCTTGCATTTGCAAACCGAGTAGATCTACTTGCAATGTGCATGATATGTGTTTTAGTGTAGCTTGCTCAATCCTGGGGACGAGGACAATGCCCTAGTTCTGAAGATCGTGTATTTTTTACTACTTGTTCAATATTGCCCTTTTCCCAGAGTGTCATTATTTTGTTGGGAGTCTCAAAATTCAAGATTTACATGTATATTTCTACATAAAAAACGAATTTACTCAAAATTTAAGAAGAATGGTACAATACCGGCTTAAGGAAAGCAACAAGCCCATCGTTGAATAGGAACGAACAACCACCTCTTATGGGTTTCATAGACCCCTTCCCAGTAGCAATAGTGAAAAAATGGGAAGGGGGGGGGGCTCCTATAAAGGCAGACCAAGCATGGTATACCAACAACTCTAGGACCAGTAAAGGGGTGGGAGCTGGGGTCCACGGACCAATGTCAAATATTTCCATAAACATGGGCAGTCAAGCCAGTGTTCCAAGCAGCGGTCGCGGTAACTCAACACTGCGCCATGGAGATAGGTAAATTAAACATTAGAAAAAGGAGAATAGTCATATACTCCTTAAAAGCAGTTAGTGCACAGTAGGTCAGATCTAGACTAGTTAAAGACTGCATAAGTGCCCTTGAAGAGGTCGGTCGTAACAATAAGCTCACCATTGCGTGGGTTCCGGGACATGAAGGTCATCAAGGCAACGAAGAAGGCATATATATAATTATTATATATATGGAAGAAGGCGACAAACTTGCAAAGTAAGGTTACGTTGGGACCTGAGCCTTACTGAGGGATAGCAGGAAGTCTTCAAAACAGCAGTTAAAAACTGGATAGATAAACAATCTCTAAACCGGGGCAACTACAGGCCAAACAGTTCATAAAACACGGCTCCCGAAAATTCACGGCAGATTTACTTAAGAGGAGTCGCAAGACGATAAGAATATTAGTGGGTCAGCTGACGGGGCACTGTAGAATGAACAGACACATGGAAATGATCGACCTGGTAGATAATTAGCCG
The DNA here is from genome assembly GCA_016904865.1 of Pissodes strobi. Taxonomy (NCBI): domain Eukaryota; kingdom Metazoa; phylum Arthropoda; class Insecta; order Coleoptera; family Curculionidae; genus Pissodes; species Pissodes strobi. Next base: position 9,192 of record MU187889.1, on the reverse strand, counting down.
TTGCAAGTTTTGTCAGGAGGAGGAGAAGGAAACTCCAAAACATGTGTGGTGCTAGTATGAGGGTCTCTGCAGGCTGAGAGACCGAACCCAGACCTGCAAGGTACATAGAGGAGCCAGTACTCCATTTGTGGAGTCTGATTAGGAAGACCAGACTGGATGAGGTCCTCTAAGCATGGTTTGGGGTGCTACAATAAACCTGCATAGGTTGCAGTGACAGAGGCGGGCACCACCGCCAACTCCCTTCAATTCTATACAACAGTCTAGAGACCCGACCAAATTTTCGTTACCAAAGGCCACCTATACTACATAGGTGACCTTGCGTGGAATGTATTCACAAAGACTTCCGAATTTTGATTTATACAAGGAATTCATTAATTTGGTTTAACACCACCACTCAGTATAGAGATGATTCTTGCAGAAATGAATCCAGTAAGCTTAACATTATTAATGAAATTCTTAAATCATACCAAAATCAAATTATTAAATTAAACTTTCTTTGCAGATTTAATACCGTTTCATGTTATCCTCCCACTACCACTGTGTTTGTGAATGTTTATATGTTTACTAATGTCAACCCGTATCGAGCTAGCCTCTACAAATACATTTAACTACCAAAACTAGTAGTAAGGGTGGGGGGGCCGAAGCCCGGTAAGTAGGCCTATAAATCCCTTTTCACCATCTCCGATCCGCCCTCCCCTACCTGGCTACTTCCAACACCCGGCCCGTACTGAAACGGCCCGTCACCTTGATAAAGGTGAGGACGTCCTCCCAGTCCAGATCGTTTAGATCTTCCCGAGCAAGTGTTGGTGCTCCCAGTATCTTCCTCCTTAGGCGACTCCACCTATCACAAATTCCTATATAGTGGTAGAGGACTCCTCCCCTGTTCCGCAGTTCGGGCAGAGTGGGCTGTCCCTCACGCCGATAAGGTGCAGATGTCTGTTTAGGCTTCCATGCCCAGTCAGAATGCCTACCAAGTTCCTGATGTCCTCTCGGCTCTTTTTTAGCAGTCGCCTTGCTCTGGATCCGGCAGGATTTAGAATCATTTCCTTGGCTTGTCTGCATCCTTCTTTTCCTCTCCAATTGTGCTTTGTCTTGTTCCAGGCCCAGTTATTTAGTTCCTGAGAGATGGTGGCTCATTGAGCCTTGTCTTGCCAATTCATCGGCCCGTTCGTTGCCCTCGATGCCACTGTGCCCTGGAACCCATCTGAGTTTTACTTCCTTGCACACAGCCAATCTGTCTAGGGCGTCTCTACATTCCTGAACTAGCTTACAGCTTGCCTTGGGTCTTTGGATCGCCCTGAGAGCTACCAAAAGTAATAGTAATATATTAACATGGCCATTAACCATTAACAAGAAAGAAGAACGTAGGAACCTTCAGGAGCACAGGCTCGAATTACTGGAGATTCCCGGAGACGCACTGGCAAATTGCCTCGAAGCAGCGCCAACCCTCTTCAAATCAAGGGGGATTCTTTGTGAATGTATTCGCGGAAACACATGCAAGCTGCTGTATATCCACTATAATACGTTAAATATATCCTGGTTTTTAGTTAAATAAAGCAAAATATTTCGTAAAAAGAGCATCCAAAATACGGGCACGTATTACAATAAGTAATATCACTTTTCGCATGGCCCTCCGCCCGCTACGGGGGCTCAAGAAAAGGAAACTAACCCAAGACATACCCAAAATCAAGAAGAAACTGTTTAGAAACTTAATCTTAAAAAAAATAAAAGAAAAGCAACCTCGGTTTGAACCCGAGCCGCTGAGTTAAGACCTAACCATCTAGACCTCTCGACCACCACGGCTCATGCTGCAAATCGATTGCATCGCGAAGACATAGCGCGAATGCAATCGCTCGAGTCAACGCCACGTACACTAGATGGCGATAGAGTCGGTAACGAAAACTACATCGGGTCTAGAGACGCTTTTCAATTCTATTCTTTCTGGCCAAAATTCTGGACTAAGAATACAAAATTCGCGTAGTTTTTTAATTTATCAAAATAAACAAGTCTAATGTAAAAAAATTAAAACAACAATATGATGATTTAGGCCTAAACGCAATTGTAAATAATTTAAATTATCGTATATAAGTAGCAAAATTCCAGTTCGCCAGAACAAGCAAATGGTTTTGGTCAGAAAGATTTTATAAACTACGAAAATCGTTCATATTATACATCTTCAAGTGTCATATCAGGTCCCCCTGACGTTGGCAATTACTTGGGCAAGTTTTTCTCGATTCTGCCCCAATCGGAATAGTTCCTCTGCGCTGCGTATACCGGTTCATTCACGGATGTTCCTCAAAAAAAGCGAAATCGAAATCAATGGTTAAATTCTACACTCGTACCTAAATTGACTCAGAAAGGTCAAATAAATTGAACTGCTAAATTACCGAAAATCTACCTTACACTTCGTCGGAAGTAAAATAAAAACGATTAATTGGGCTGGTAGCAAGGCCCCCAGAATGAACCATAACAACTATTTCATTCAAATATTGAAGCCCAAGCTTCAATTAATCTCTTAATCAATTTGACGTCACACCGAATAATCAAGCCTATTAAATCAAGTCCGATATGAATGAAAACGGTTAATTTAATTATCATTAAATAATAAACTACGCCACCCGAATAGTAAAAAAACTATCCATCCATATTAATCTCTAATTAGGATGATGTCACGCCAATTAATTAGGCGATTACATCGAATCCGATAGGAACGAAAAGCTAAATAATACAAAAATACAATCAAACAAGACCCGCAAAACATCGGCACTTTATAAGGAAAACTTACCTCTTAAACTGAGGGCGAAACTACACGGCACAAAAAAAACCGCCAAGTACTACAATGGCTGCCTATGCCAGAAAAAAGCCAATTTCAAAAATCCTCGCTTGGCGCGATTTTCTCGTATTTACAGCACTGAACTTAATCGAAAACAGATCGCAATGGCTAATACAGGAATCACTACGTTGTTAGCCGACAAAATCCACCGTAAAACAATTTTAAAAATCGACTGAACAACCGAAAGGCTTCTCTGGAAAAAGGAACGTACTGAACAAGGCGTCCCTTTCGCGCCTCGACAGATCAAGTCCCCACGCAGGAAATTTCATTGCGACGCTTCTCAACGCTCCAATAAAACGGACCCCTTAGGTCACGCAGGACAGATATAAAATCGAACCCAATATCGGAATTAGATTTCGTACTACGAACGGAAACATGAATGGTACCGGGGCGCTCTAAAAAATTCACTTCTAGTTGGCGACCGAAACGGGATGTCACAATCTATATGCTATATGGTTATAGAATAGAAATAAAACGAGAATTTTATATATATGACTTAATATATTAAATAGGACGAAAACTAATCTATTGATATTAACCTTAACGTCTAGAAGTATACACTAAAATTCAATTAAATTAAATAATATAAAAGAAAAATATACAGCTAAGTGATAATAAATAGAGCAATGGACAAAAAAATATATTTGGGAATGAACACATTAAGTATGTATTGTTTAAAAGATATCTGAAGTTACATTACCAATATGCGTGTGGTAGGCGATACATTTTCTAAAAATAAAATAATTCTACAAAACCTGAGCTATTTTTTATAAAATTATGTCATATTTTAATAATGGCTACTTTCAAATCAGTTCAAACACATTATTCAGTAATATAACTTCAAAATATACTGTGCACCTTGAACGAATTAAATGAAATAATAAATACACAAAATCGAGTGCGCCTTAGCGCCAATTTTATTTTAATGGAACCAATTTTGGGGCAAATACCCCAACTTTTCCAGCATTCTTGCCTTGCGAGGATGTATTATTTGTAAGAAAACTACTCGTAAGTCTACCCTACTTCACATATTTACAATAATTGCAAATTTACAGCGAAATTATAACTATTATTTTTCAACGTTGAATTTAATATACAAAATGTGTGCCCAGCCAATAACTCTTCTTGTCATTTTGCTAACGTTGATTATTATCTACAGGCTGCTCCACTTAAGACCTTTCAGTACATTTGGGGAAGATTGGACTTTACTCATGACATCTAGTGACTTTCAGTCTTTAGCATTATCCATCTTAAAAGGGGCACCTTGCATGTAGAATAACTAATTTTAAATCGATATTTATTTGGGATTTTATTAAACAGAGAAAACATTTCATCTGGTTCCAGTCTAGATTAATGTCACTCATGGATGGATCCACAAAACAACTACCGTCTCCCTTTTAATCCGCATGTAAAGAAATAATGTAACTCTATTACAATAACAAAATTATTACATATATGCATACAGAATCTAATCATAGTTTATGGAAGGGGAAGGAACCTTTGTTGCCAAGTGTTATGAATTGCAAGCAATGTTTATGATCCTAATAGTTTTCCAATCGCGCTTTGGATAAAATCAGAACTGCACATTTCAAACCCGTTATAAAAAGTCAAACGATGCCCACTAAACGATGAAAATAATGATACATCGGGTGTCTTAAGAAGATACAGTAGTTGCGAAACAGAATTTATTCTTTTAAATCGCTCGAAAAGCCACATGATTTATTTTCAAACGGAATAAGGTAAATGCCAGTTTTTGACACGCTATCCCTGCTAAAAGATAAAGGAAAAACCAGGTAAATTTACTAAAAATTCAATTTACTACCTTTACAGGAATATATAAAATCCGCTCCGAGAATCTCCCAAATAATACTGTTCAATTTAAGTGAAAATACGTAAAATAATATGCGTGACCGCTAAACGATGAAATAATTTCGTTCTCTGTAAATTTGGATTAAACTATTATCATTGAAGATACGCAATTATCCACCAACAAATCGGTATTTAAACCCAATGGTCACTACAATAAATTAAGATTATTGAAATTGTAAGTTAGGTACTCGAAAGTGTAATATAAAAATGCTAAATTCTTGCTTTAGCAAAATACAATTAAGTGAATCAGAAACAATTATTAATTATCTATTTGAAAAGTGAAAAGATTAGTGAAATATATGCAAGATGAATAAAATATTTCAAGATCGGAAAATTAGTAGCACTTACCGAGACAAACGTTTCCCACAAAGATAAACGACTTTGCTTTCAAAATTTCAAGACGTTCAACGAATTCTGATTTTCGATGTTCTCATTGGGTAATTTAAATCATGTGACAACCGCTATAGGACAGGCTGCGACAAACCAAGGAAATACTCAACATATACTAAATATAGTAATCCGTATTAAATTAAATGCTTAAATTGCAGGTATTAAATAGCGTACTACGCCCTTCACTTACCAACTACATGAGATAAGCACGTTTCCGAATAGATGTCACACTCTTAATATAGAAATCTACAACGACATGAATCCGCAAATTATGGATATAAACATGCTTAAATAATTTGTTGTGCGAAATATACCCATTTACGGATAAATGTCACTGGCGATTAATATACCAAACATCGAAAATCATTGATAATTAAACAGAATTTTAGTGGAGCGGAATTAACTTATATTTAATAACTTATATTCCGTTACATTATTGACAAATTTAGAATCATTACTGATAACTTTTCTTTGAATAATTTGGCAACTCAACTATATTATACCCCAGTTCTATGCCCTTAATCAAATTGTTAAGATTATTTTAATAGATTTTCATTTCATAAAATTTTACATTTTGAAGCATGTACATCACTAAAATCACCCTAATAATTAACCTATTTCATCGCATTGAAAAATAAACAATTAGGTTATATCATTCAAAACAGTGCCGATGACTGGACTGTAAAATAGAAGTAAAACTGGTAATTGACACTGCTTGTCAATTACTGGAGTGTCAACTATTGGACTGTTAAAAAAATTTTATGTCAATCACTGATACAAAATTAGACCTCCTTCCTAATGGTGTGCGTAGGTAAGGTATTTAGTTCATTTAAATGGAATGATTATTATAAATTGAAATATTGTCAATAACTGGCATTTTACCTTATTATGTATATAATTAAATTCTTTATTCCAATGAACATTCTAGGCGCAATTTTACATAACCCTATGCTTAAATCCAATAACTTTTGAAATACATCTCTGCATACAGAAATATACAAATTCGATTCATCAGTGATGAATACCACTCAAATCAAATGATGTAAAAACGGTGTGTGTGTGTACAGAAATAAATCATACTTTCAACGGTCTGTCCTATGTCTTGCCTTGTCCAGCGATTCTGAACCTTATTCATGCAATGATCATCACTTTTTTAATATAAATACGTTAACGAACCTTCAGTTCGGCAGACTTTGGTCTCATCTCCACCTCCCAGGTTAGTCATTTGACGACTGCCTACGGGTTCTATCCGCTCTTAAAGTTAGCTATACAGCTACTTTAGGTTCTACTCGATTATTCGTTACCTAACTTGGCACCGGTTAGTCATTTGACGACTGCTAGGACCAGGGGTTTCACCACCACCATAGTAAAGTCAAGACAAGAAGTTTGTCAGAGTTCTGGGGGTGAGTTTTTAAGGGTAAAAAACGGTTTATCTCAATTTCCGGCAAAATTACAAGTCCTATGAAAAAAAATTAAATGGCAAAGTTGTAGGTAATAAAAAGGACTATAACTTTTATTTTTACACTTTTTTCACATAACCTCAAAATTTATGTGAACAATTCAAATAACCAAGTTTTTGGTTTTTTATTATCTTTTGCAAAAAAATATTTTTTCCCAAAATTTGGTGAAAACTTATCTTTTTATGCCCCAAACACACAGTTAATTTTTTCACCTTATTTTGACTTAATATCGAAAAAGCACCCAAATTTTCACGTCAAATATCTGCTTTTTTAAAAGTCGGTGGGCTTTTTGTTCATTGAAATCTCTACTTTTTGATGGTATAAAAAATATATACATTACTATGGCAAATGTTCTCAGAAAATGCAAATAAACGAAAAAAACTCGAATCGAATTTAAATCATTATGTTAGCTATTTATTAAAATTTTCATTTTAATGACTCGAAAAACGTAAGATTTCATGTTACATTGATAAACAAAAAAATTACAAATCCATAAAACATAAAGATTGCAAACATAATAATTAAAAAAAAAATTCGGATTCGAGTTTTTTTCGTTTATTTGCATTTTCTGAGAATATTTACCATAGTAATGTATATATTTTTTTAAAAAGCAGATATTTTCAAGTGAGAATTTTCGATTGAAAATTAGGGTGCTTTTTCGATATTAAGTCAAAATAAGGTGAAAAAATTAATATTTTAAATAAAAAAAAAATTGTGTTTTTGGGGCATAAAAAGGTAAGTTTTCACCAAATTTCGTGAAAAAATAACTTTTTTTTGCAAAAGATAAAAATAAAAAACCAAAAACTTGGTTATTTGAATTTTTCACATAAATTTTGAGATTATGTGAAAAAAGCGTAAAAACAAAAGTTGTAGATCTTTTTATGACCTACAACTTTGCCATTTAACTTTTTTCATAGGACTTGCACCTTTGCCGGAAATCGAGATAAACCGTTTTTTACCCTTAAAAACTCACCCCCTTTCCGACCTCAGATCGCCCGTAAATTATTTTTCCTTTCATTTTTGTTATAGTCTCTACCTTTTCCAATGGGTTTCATTCTACTATAATTTTTATCACTTTTTACCATTTTCAAAATTATCAACCCTGGTCTAAATGTCCTCTTATTCAGTTGAGAGTTCTTAGTCAGTGTGAATTTTGAGACAGGTAGGGACAATTCATCATAACATATCGAGTCGCTGGGCAGGAGATTGTTGACTTATTTGGGAAGGTTTTTCAAGTGTCTATGATGACTCAATCTGCACAAACTCTGATTACCGGTTTCCTAACCAGTTTGACGTTTCCGTCAGTGAATTCTCCTCCTCGGAAGTGTTTGCAAAGATTTCAGAGCTCCCAAATAACTTCTCATATGATCCTGATTTTATTCCAAATATTTTCCTGAAGCAACATTATTTAACTTATCTCTGAGAATACAAACTTTCTCTGATATTTGGAAGCATAACTTCATTACTCCAATATTAAAGTCCGAGAATCCCAGTGATATTAGTAGTTCGTAAACAGAACACAATGGCAAAGCTGTTTGACAGCATGGTTTATGATCGACTTGCTAGGAGGTGTAGGAATGATTAGTTCACTTTGCACTGATAATTTGGTGATGTATATGGTAAATTTTTGAGAAGAAACTTCAGATTGACTCCGTCTATACTGACTTCTCGAAGGCCTTCGACAGGGTGAATTTTGAGTTGTTACTAGCGAAACTGCGGGCTCTGGGGTTTTATCCATCACTCGTTGCATGGTTGAAGAGTTTTCTTGCTGGTAGGTGGGAGAGGATTAAAAATAAAAACATGAAGGCGGTCTCGGGAGTGCCTCAGGACTCACACTGTGTCCTTTTACTCAATCTATCTCCTTGTGAACGGTATAGCAAGTATGATACAACATTCAACGGTCAGCATGTTTGCAGATGATCTCAAGATGTACACGACGATTGAGCAGTGAGAGGACTCGGTGAGGCTCCAGAGTGACGTTGGATGTCAAGAATTGTTGTTATACAGTGTGTCCCGCTTTTCATAAATCCACTCTAATATCTCAGTTATTAATAATACGATTTTTTTCAAATTTATGTGGTAATTGTATGATGGAAAAATGAAATATTTGGTATAGTAAAAATTTATACTTTTCATTGGCGTGCAGAGTTAAGGGGCAAAAGGTGGTCGATTTTTCAGCAAAAGGATATTAGAGCTTATTTTGGATAATTTTTTTCTATCATATTTAGACTCAGCATCTCCATAAACCTCTTAATCCATATTTTCAAAATCTTATAAACTGATTTTAATTAATTTATTGAAACACTTTATATTTTCAAAACTTCTTTATTTAATTGCGATGACAAACCTAAATATTAATATCTGTTTTTTTGTAATTTTTAGGTTTGTCATCACAATTAAATAAATTAATAAATTTTTCATTTATGCCATAATCAATCATTTTTTGAGATTTTGAAAATATGGATCAACAGGTTTTTGGAGATACTGAATCTAAATATGATAGAAAAAAATTATGTAAAATAAGCCTTAATATCATTTTGCCGAAAAATCGACCATCTTTTGGCCCCTAGCTCCGCACGCCAATGAAAAATAAAAATTTTTACTATACCAAAATTAATTTTTCCAACATACAATCACCAC
>MU187888.1:56863-69255 GCA_016904865.1 Pissodes strobi | reverse complement strand
CTATTCCACCCTTGCGGCCCAAATTTCCTTCTTTCAGCAACCACTGCGTGAAAATAGCAAAGACTGAACAAGATCACTTTAAATTCAGCTTCTTTGGAACACATTTCTAAGGTTTCTTGATTAAAATTATCCAGAGCTTTGTGCAAATTGGCATACATTCCAGTTGGTGGCTCGTTTGTTATTTTAATTGACGATTCTAATATTCCTTGTGGTATAACGCAGGAATGCGGATCGGAAGACGGTTCGGCACTTAAGTATAATCTGTACTTTTCATGGCCTAGAAAGTCAAATGAAAATACTAATCATAGCAAGTATAAGACGTTTGCGTAAATACATTAGACATTGGCGACTCAAAGATTAAAATTATCCATTAGAACGATATCTATGTAAAATGAACTACTTCAACTAAAATACTGGACAATTACTCATAATCGAAAAGATTTGGCCATTTTCAACTAAAAAAGAAATTGATGTTTGTGATGCTTTAGAAAAACATAAATTACGGCCTTGTTAACGCGTGACGTATAGATAAGATAAATTATTTAAAAATATGATGTAAATATAAAACTTGTTTTATAAGGGTTAGCAGCCTCTGAATGTTTCCCAACACTTTCGGACTATACGCTATTAAAAAGTATACTGCTCTCTCGTAAGAAAGTTTTTTCATATTAATACACTTTTATAGTTTCTGGAATTGGTCTTAAAGTATGACAAACATATTTTCTAAATATATTTAAGACAGAGTTTGATAACTCATTTTTTAAACTAAAGAAATATATTTACAATAAATGTGCTGAACATGAAACACTTGAAAATCGAACTCCAGTACAAACAGAAGAATTTAAGAAACATATCAGCCGAAAACCATAGGATACAAACAAAGAGATTTTCGTAGAACTCGACATGAAAATGATAATACTGTCGGAGCGCTTACTTGACTTGCAAAATACATTTTCCCTTCCAAAATCCAACATTAAAATAGAAAAATTACAAAATGAAACTATGCTGTTATAATATTGCAGCTCACCTAAACGTTAATAATAAAATATACACTGTTATTTGGTATAATTCTTTGTATGGTAGGGCTGGTATTTATATAGCGTGGCTATGATAAGGATTTCAAAAGCAGTTATTGAAGAAAATCCACAACTACAAAAAATTATTTTAATCATCTCCTGATGATGGTTAGCGAAACGCGCGTCGAGTGCAAATATTCTGTTTCGGTATTGTGGATAAAACTCTGTTTTGGTGCATGTTGCCGAAGGTTCCAAACCCCAACGTAAAAAAAATTAATATGCTCAAAAACATCATTCAATATGAACAATATTGGGTGTCATATGAAATCTATCTTCTCTCGAGACTTCAAAGTATCATTTGGATATCCAGTCAGATACGTGCAGTATCTGTTACAAATACATTGCAAATATTAGGTATCTAGAAGCCGAAACAAAGAACGTGTCAGGTGATTGAAGAAGATGGTGTCAGAATCAATACACTTCTTCAAGAAGATCTGCTGCATAAACATAAAGCTGAGCAGTTTTATTCAAGAAAAAAGGCTGCAAAGTTTTCTAATGGTACAAATGAGAACAAAGGAACAATATGCACGGATTTGCTAAAACGCTGTCAGTGCCCAACATCAGGACAAATGATGTTTATTATAAGAGACAATTGTCTATGTTCTCTTTTATTATTCATGTTTTGTCGACTAGCCAAAGTATTTTCTATACTTAACTTTAATGCGGGACTTCGCATTTTTCTCCACTTTCTAAACGTACGTGGTCCAATCCAGGTACGGCCCAAACGTGACTTGAAAGTCATCAAAGGTCATCCCAGGCTTCTCTATCATCGCTCAACTTGAAATGTCATGTGGCAAAACCGCTGAGCTGTTTTAATTGAGCCAAAGAAAAAAAAATATCAATGTGTTCCCAAACAATGAGTTCAAATTACCAGGCCAATTATACAAAGGTAACTATGCAGAAATGAAAAAGAACAAAGATCCGGGGGAGGACGAAATTATAATAGAGATTATTAAGGCAGCCACAGAAGAACTGGTACCTGCCTTGAGAATACTGTTCAATAAATGCTTGGAAGAAAGCAAGACCTCTGCCAACTGGACTAATGATTTAATTGTTATTATTCAAAAGAATGGGAATCCAGCAAATTAAAAAAATTATAGACAGATTAGCTTACTCTCTCAAGTTTATAAACTATTTATGAAGATCATGACAAAACGACTAACTTCCAAGCTAGATTATTATCAGCCCAGTGAACAGGCAGGTTTAGAGCCGGTTTTGGTACAAACGACCATATACACCTTATAAAAAGCCTAATAGAAAAGAGTGTCGAGTACAACAAACCACTCGTGTTAATTTTTGTCGACTATGAAAAAGCTTTCGAGGCCGTAGACCAGGACAAAATGCTAGCCGCCTTGGCTGGAGCACGAACAGATCATAGGTATCTAGAGCTAATTAAAAGTATATATAAAAGTGCTACTGCATTTGCATTGAAACTAACACAGAAAAATTGAAAAGTTTAGAATTTAACGAGGAGTGCGCCAAAGCGATACTATTTCTCCAAAATTATTTGTGACCTTATTGGAATTTATGGTTAAGGGTATAAATTGGCATAATATGGGAGTCAACATCAACGGCGAAAAACTGAACCACTTGGGTTTTGCTGATGACCTATCATTATCGCAGACAGAATTGACAACGCAGTTGAAATGCTTAACATGCTCAGTACACAATCGTCGATTTGAACCTCTCGACTAATCAAAGGTGAAGTGCCGAGACCGATACCAGACTGTTGAGCGGTGCTGAAATTTAGGTCGGAATGTTGATGTGTGCATAAATGCTTAGTGACTGGTCAGAATGAGCCACGATATAAAATACAATGAATATTTTTATTATCATAGCATGGGCATGCACTTATGTCTCAAATTGCGTGTAATTACAAGTTTTTTCGGCAGTAACTAAACTGCTAGAGAAGATAAAACCTCGCGGAATTCACGTTTTCAATACCCTAATGAGATTTGTATACTAAGTAGGTATTTATACAAAAGATGTGCTTAAAAATTAATCTGTCGAAAACTCAATATATGACGAATCTACTAAAGAACTGGTTTTAATTTGGGCAGCTTTTGGTAAGTTGAGAAGGAAAGCCTTCAACGCTAATATACCTATATGCCTAAAGAGGAAGGTATTTGATCAGTGTATACTTCCTGTTCTTACCTATGGAGCAGAAACCCTAACCCTAACTCGACGCATTATAAACAAACTTCAAGCGGCTCAACGAGCAATGAAACGCTCCATGTTGGGAATTACGCGAAGAGATAGAATTCCTAATAGAAATATTAGGGAAAGAACTGGAGTGGAAGATGCGATCAATAGAATAACGCATCTGAAGTGAAATTGGGCTGGGCATGTAGCTAGAATGCGAAATAATCGATGGGCCAAGCGTATTTCGAAATGGCGCCCTAGAAGCGATGCCTATAGAAACAGGGGAATACCCTCACTAGATGGTCAGATGACATAAGAAGAGTATCATCAAATTGGATACAGGAGGCACAAGATAGAAAGGAGTGGCTAATATTAAGGGAGGCTTATGTCCAGCAGTGGACGAGAGAGGCTGCGTGATGAAGGTGATGAACTATGCACATAATATTGTTTTCATCAGTAGGGTTATATGTTCAGCAGCCAAGTAGAAAAAAACACCTTTTTGTTCGTTGTTTTCCAACGTTAAGAATACTTTGTCTATTTTTAGGAATGCTGCCTATAACACTAGCCAAATTCACTGATCTACATTGATGAAATTCTGTCTCAACCCAACTGCTGAAACATATTTTTCTACATTCCCACATGCCAAATAAGTCAAAGACAAGGCTACGTTTCCAAAAGTTTGGCGTAAAAGAGGCCCAAAAATGTATGAATATATTCTGTATCTTTAATAATTAAATAAAAAATTTGAAATTTAGGTAAGGTACCGGATGATATAAAGTACCACCCCCTAACTTTTTTATTTTATTTATTTTTTTATTTTTTTAAATTATGACATACAGGGGAATTTTTTTCCTTCCCGAATGTCCATTGTAAATTTCGATAACTTTGCATATATACGAGGGGCGACGAAAAGTATATTTTTGGGTAAAATAAAAGATCTTTTTCTTGTGATTTTAAATATACCACACAACTTGACATTTGGCTCACTCAATTTTGCGTTATTTAAGTTTAAAGTTGCATTGAATTTACATTGTCTCGTTGCCATGCTTACTGCACAGAAATCAACTTTTTGAAGAGTAAGCCATGACAACAAATGTTTTTGAGTTGACATTGTCATTTATATAATAACTGTTAGTAAAACTAAAGCAATTCCTTCTAACAATTTCGGTTATTATAATGGTTTTTTTCTGTGGCATCAAACGAGATATTAGTTTGCTTATAAATAAATTAGAATGAAACAGCAATGCAAAAGTTAAATAAGCAATATTTTACTAAATAACTAAATAGAGATTACAATAAAAAAATCTAAACTACAGAATATTAATCAGAATGAATATTCCCCCCTTATTATCTATGCATTCTTAGTAAACTGTTTGTAAGTGCTCTATTCCATTCTCTATAAAATTACTATTTCTTTCATTTAAATACCTTATTTCTTGAGTAATAAAATGTTTCATATCCTCAACACTGTCAAGATCACGCTCATACACTTTGTTTTTAATATATCCCTACAAATAAATTGTCCATAGACGTTAGATCGGGACTATTTGAAGGCCACGCAATAGGTCCGTTTCTTCCAATCCATTCATTATAGACAGTAGGTATTCAAATAATTGCTTACTCCACGTATCACATGTGGCGGGGCGCCGTCATGTTGGAAAATTATGTTTATATGCTGCCTCAACGGTAAATTATCTAGCATGTCTTGCAGGCGTGTTTCCAGAAATTGCTGATACAACGGTCCAGTCAATATGCCTTCGAAAAAATATGGTCCTATTATTCTATTTTTAAGCAGTCCGCACCATACATTAACTGTCCTTCGACCTTGAAATCGAACTTCCCTGGCCAACTGAGGATTTTCTTGAGCCCAGTGTCGATAATTTTGACGGTTTGGTAATCCACTTGTAGAAAAATTTGACTCATCGGTCGATAATATGTTTTCGCAGAAGTCTCTTTCGTTGTTCAATCCATTCAACATAAGGTTGCAGAAATTGAGTCTTTGAATCTTATGCGTTTGTGTTAATTTCTGAACTGTGTGAAACTTATAAGGCCTAAATCCATATTTTTTCAAAACTTTCCGGATATACTCACGCGAAGTTCTTCTTGGTCCGTAACGAGCACGCATTTCCTTAGAAGCTGTCCGAATTGGCTTGCTGGGGTTTTCCACATAATGCAGAAGAATATTCAAATCGTGATTTTCCGTATTTTATTTTTTTTCCTTCTTTTTCTTTGCAAATTTAACGTTGTTCTAAACTTGGAGAAAATAGTTCTGATTGTCCGTCTTGTGGGAATCGGACCATTGGGATGCCTTGCCGCGTGGGCACGTCGCGTAGCAGACACATTATAATTACATTCAGCAAAAAAAGAAACAATATCTAGTTTCTCAGCCACAGAAAATACCATTTAAAAATTATATCTAAAGAAATCGAGCAAGTTGCACTGACAGTTATTATATAAATGACAATGTCAACTCAAAAACATTTTGTTCCTATTGTTGTCATGGCTTACTCTTCAAAAAGTTGATTTCTGTGCAGTAAGCATGGCAACCAGACAATGTAAATTCGATGCAACTTTACACTTAAATAACGTAAAATTGAGTGAGCCAAATGTCAAGTTGTGTGGTATATTTGAAATCAGAAGAAAAAGATCTTTAATTTTGCCCAAAAATATACAGGGCATTCCATTAAAAAAATATACTTTTCGTCGCCCCTCGCATACATGCAAAGTTATCGAAAATTACAATGGACATTCGGAAAGGAAAAAATTTTCCCTGTATGTCATAATTAAAAAAATGAATAAATAAAATAAAAAAGTTACGGGGGGTGGTACTTTATACGATGTCACCCGGTACATTTGAAAACCTTTGATATTTTGCTTCTGAAATGGTTTCTGTAGAAAAAAATTGAAATACTACAAAATTGCAATGGAAATCTATCATATTTCTTACAGTATGTAGTGCCTTAATTTTTTTGCATTTAAACAAAATGTAATTAAATTTCGGTAACAATTTAATTATACTAATATAAACTGGTCAACATAAAGTTCGGTCCATTCAATTTTTAGCCTTATTTTCAAACTGCTGTAACTTTTTTTAAAATAAAGTTTTTTGAACGTGGTTTGCGGATTTTGAAAGCGCGTTTTTTTGTGATTAAGCTACATGTCATAAATTTTCAGTAGTATTGATATTATCATGATACACGGGGTGATCAATAAAGTAATGCAAAAAATCAAAAAGTTTGTGTGTGTTATTTCAGCAGTATTTTTTTTAGACATTACAATATGGGTTGTTACCAAGGTAATATCAATATCTCTGGACGTTTTTGCCAGTTTTTGGATTAAAGCCCTTTGGCCTTAGATACACTACTAAACAACAAATTTTGGCAACAACATTTTTAAAATGCTATAACTGGAAAACGAAATGACGGATTTTTACGAGCATTTCAGATTCGGAAAGCCTATTTCATGTAGATTTTTTTATGATATAAGCACTTTACGGAGGGTTACAGTTTTCACATTATACGGGGCCAACAATAAACAAATACGTATCTAACACGTACATCATAAGTATAAGATAAATGATTGGGCGCTAAAGGAACATTATGCATTTGTTTTGTTTTCAAATTTTTCAATTTGAAGTTCAAAAAAGAAAGGAAAGAGCCCTTGTTTAATGTTTATTGGATTTTTAAAAATAATAAATACACAGATTATCGTTTCTTAATTCCCAATCCTTATTTTTATATGAATAAACATAACATACAACACAACTAATAGGACTAATAAACAAATAATCTCCTAATAGTGTGTAGGTGTGGAGTCTACGTCTTACGGTTTGCGAGGATATCCTTAAGCCACTTGCTGCTTGCAAGCTTCGGCAGTTTTGGGCGATAGTTTTTTAGATACAACTCTTTAAAGGTCGCAAAGCAGGCTTAAATTTCTCGCTAACTTTAAGAGCCATTTCTGCCTCAACGGCGCCACCTACCGGAGATTTTCTTGCTCTCGCATCAGTGTAAAGCTACAACATTTCTCTTGCCCAAAGGTTCTAAAATTTTTTCTCTAAATTGGGGTAAAAAGTTCTAACGATTGTAAAATTTGGCCTTTTTGAGTTAGTAGATACGTATTTGTTTATTGTAGGCCCCGTATAATGTGAAAACTGTAACCCTCCGTAAAGGGCTTAAGTCATGAAAAAATCTACATGAAATAGGCTTTCCGAATCTGAAATGCTCGTAAAAATCCGTCATTTCGTTTTTCAGTTATTGCATTTTAAAAATGTTGTTGCCAAAATTTGTTGTTTAGTAGTGTATCTAAGGCCAAAGGGCTTTAATCCAAAAACTGGCAAAAACGTCCAGAGATATTGATATTACCTTGGTAACAACCTATATTATAATGTCTAAAAAAATTACTGCTGAAATGGCACACAGACAAACTTTTTGATTTTTTGCATTACTTTATTGATCACCCTGTATATCATGATAATATCAATACTACTGAAAATTTATGACATGTAGCTTAATCCCAAAAAAACGCGCTTTCAAAATCCGCAAACCGCGATCAAAAAACTTCATTTTAAAAAAAGTTACAGCAGTTTGAAAATATGGCTAAAAAATGAATGGACCGAACTTTATGTTGACCAGTTTATTATTATGTACCTAATATCTAGTTTTATTACGCATGCATCATAATCAACGATTATCGCACGCTGCAGCGTGCTTAAAATGATGTTTATGATGCGCCTACTTTTTTAAAGGTTGTCATAAAATCATTTGGTCATGTCAAATGTGACAGATTAATATATTCGTCAATATATTCCTTAAGTTTAATATTTAAAACATTTTTGAGATTATGATGCATTCGTAATAAAAAATAGCGTATGATATACGTGTATAAGAGGCCTTTAACGCTCTTGCGACTTACAAAACACTCCGCTGCGCATCGTGTTTTGAAATATGTCGCGCGTGCTTTAAAGGCCCTCTTATACACTCATATCATAATATACTATTATAATATAATAACATATTATGAAATATTTCTTTATTATTATTATACAATTTTTAAAAATAGTTTATATGTAAACAAAATTGTATGACTTTAATGTGATGTGATGAAAAACATTAAATTTTGGTATTAGATATGCGTACTAAACTATTTTTTAAAAAAATAATAATTATACATAAATATTAAAATAATAAAATTGCATTTCTAATTCTTAAGGTTAAACTGTTGCACAGAACTTTAGGGCAATTTACCTGGTCTTTTACAAGATGGTTTAATTTTCTGTTTTGCTATTTCTTTCATTTTTTTTTGCAAATAAAAGCCTATTTTTAATATTCGCAAAGAGTGTTCTATTTACTATTCGATTTACTTTTGGAAAAACTTCGAATTTAATAGCCTGTATTTGCAAACTTTTTATAAAATGTGTTTGTGAATATCCTGTATCTGTATAAAACCTATCAAAACCTGCCCTTTTAAATTAACACTTTTTTTAATGAATAGGGTTAATTAGCTAAATGCTACGAAAACGATATGTTTCTATATTGAGCAAATTAGCACAATAAAATTCCTTTGATACTAACGGAAATATTTTAGATACTATGAAAAAAAACTTACTGAGACATATAAAATAAATAAATGATCTAGTATTGCAAATTTATTTCAGTGCTATTATGTTTATTGCTTTTATTTATAATTTTTTATAATCTAGTTTTATTATGGATTTTAACTTAGCGTGCTTAAATATTCGAAGCATCCTTATCGATATATTCTTTCCCAATTGTGATAACGGGATCTCATTTTTGTTAAAAATCGAATTCAGCTAAATCCAGTGACATTATTCGTATTCAATAGGTATCAACACTATAAAACCCAAACAATATTACCAAAGTATATGTAAACTAGTAGCTCCACTCCCCCAAATATTTTCTGCCAGCCGCCGAAAATCCGCAGATTGTTGGCAGCATGTGGAGCGTTTTCGTTTAATCAGTCGTTCGTATGTAGGCAGAGTGTTCAGAACAGAGTCGGATTTGTGAAAATCCTAAATTTTATTTCTATTTTAATATTTTATTCGGACTTCGGTGGAAATATATACGAAGCAATGAAAAATACAAAGGCAAATAGGAAAAATCTATAGTCGGATTAGTGAATAGATATGCTAATAATATTAGGTGAAGGAGGCGACAAGACCGGAAAAATCGTCTAGGTGTCAGATTTTTTTTATAAGTACATATTATATAGCGATAATGGAATGCTTTGTAAATATTAAATATATTTTGGCCCTTTGAAACTGACCCAAAGTTTAATCCACGACTAACCCAAACTAATCAAATCTACTAAAATGGATTATAACGTATCGGAACCGCTTCAAATGACTAAAATAAGTTGAGAATAAGTGAAGCTAACCGAAAGTTAAATCAACGACCAACCCAAACTAACCAAATCTATCAAAATTGATTATAACGTATCGGAACCGGTTCAAATGACTAAAATAAGTTGAGACTAAGTGAAACTAACCCAAAGTTGATTCGACGACAAACTGAAACTAACCAAATCTATTAAAATTGATTATAACTTATCGGAACCGGTTCAAATAACTAAAATAAGTTGAGACTAAGTGAAGCTAGCCGAAAGTTGTTTGGACGACTAACCCAAACTAACCCAAAGTTGATCCGACGACTAACCCAAACTAACTAAATTTATTAAAATTGATTATAAGGTATCGGAACCGGTTCAAATAACTAAAATAAGTTGAGACTAAATGAAACTAGACGAAAGTTGTTTGGATGACTAACCCAAATTAACCAAATCCATTAAATTTGATTATAACGTATCAGAACCGATTTAAATGATTAAAGTAAGTTGAGACAAAGTGAAACTAATCAAAAGTTGAATCGACGATTAACCCAAACTAACCAAATCTATTGAAATTGATTATACCGTATCGGAACCGCTTTAAATGACTAAACTAAGTTGAGAATAAGTGAAAGTAAGCGAAAGTTGAATCGACGACTAACCCAAGCTAACCACATCTATAAGAATTGATAATAACGTCGGTATTGTAACCGTTTCAAATGGCTAAAATAAGTTGAGAATAAGTGAAACTAACCGAAAGTTAATTGAACACTAATCCAAACTAACCAAATCTATTAAAATTGATTATAACGTATCGGGACTGCTTCAAATGGCTAAAATAAGTTGAGAATAAGTGAAGCTAACCGAAAGTTGATTGGACTACTAACCCGAACTAACCAAATCTATTAAAATTGAATATAACGTAACGGAATCGGTTCAAAGGATTAAAATAAGTTGAGACTATGTGAAACTAACCGAAAGTCCAATCGACGACTAACCCAAACTAACCAAATGTAATAAAATCATTATAACGTATCGGAACCGCTTTATATGACTAGCATAAGTTGAGAATAACTGACACCAACCGACAGTTGAATCGACGACTAACCCAACTATCCAAATCTGTTAAAATTGATTATAATGTATCGAAATCGATTCAGATGACTAAAATAAGTTGAAACTAAGTGAAACTAACCGAACGTTGATTTTACGACTAATCCAAACTAACCAAATCTATTAAAATTGATTATAACGTCTCGGAACCGGTTCAAATGATTAAAATAAGTTGAGAATAAGTGAAACAAACCGAATCGGAACAGGTTCAAATGACTAAAATAAGTTGAAACTAAGTGAAGCTAGTCGAAAGATGCTTGTAGTCGCCCCCAAACTAACCGAAACTAACCAAATTTATTATAACGTATCGGAACAGCTTTAAATGACTAAAGTAAGTTGAGAATAAGTGATATTAACCAAAAGATCAACGACTAACCCAAACGAACCAAACCTATTAAAATAGATTATAACGTATCGGAACTGGTTCAAATGACTAAAATAAATTGAAACTAAGTGAAGCTAGTCGAAAGTTGATCGTAGTCGTCCCCAAACTAATCCAAACTAACCAAATTTATTGAAATTGATCATAACGGTTCAAATGACTAAAATAAATTGAAACTATGTGAAGCTAATCGAAAGTTGATTGGACGACTAGCCCAAACTAACCAAATCTATTAGGATTTATTATAACGTATCGGAACCGCTTTAAATAGCTAAAATAAGTTGAGAATAAGTGAAACTAACCGAAAGATGAATCAACAACTAACCCAAGCTAACCAAAACTATTAAAATTGATTATAACGTATCCCAACCGGTTCAAATGACTAAAATAAGTTGAAACTACGTGAAGTTTAACGCAAGTTGATTGGATGACTAATCCAAAGTAACCAAATCTATTAAAATTGTTTATAACGTATCGGAACCGGTTCAAATATCTAAAATAAGTTAAGGCTAACCGAAAGTTGATTTGGTGACTAACCCAACAGATAACATCTATTAAAATTGATTATAACGTCTTAGAACCGGTTCAAATGATTGAAATATGTTGAGACTAAGTGAAACTAACCGAAAGTTGAATCGACGATTAACCCGAACTAACAAACCTAATCCGGTTAGTCGTTCAATCAACGTTTGGTTAGTTTCACTTAGTTTCAACCTATTTTAGTCATTAGAACCGGTTCAGATACTTTATAATCAATTTTAGTAGATTTGGTTACTTTGGTCTAGTCGTCGATTCAACTTTCACTTTTTCTCAACTTATTTCAATCATTTAAAGCGGTTCCAATATGTTATAATCAATATTAATAGATTTGGTTAGTTTGGGTTAGTCGTCGATCCAAATTTCGGTTAGTTTCACTTATTCTTAAGTTATTTTAGTCATTTAATGCGGTTCCGATACATTATAATCAATTTTAATAGATTTGGTTAGTTTAGGTTAGTCCTCGATTCAACTTTCGGTTTGTTTCACTTAGTCTTAACTATTTCAATCAGTTGAACCGATTCCGATGCCTTATAATCAATTTTAATAGATTTGGTTAGTTTGGGTTAGTTGTCGATTCAACTTTCGTTTAGTTTCACTTATTCCCAACTTATTTTAGTCATTTAATGCGGTTCCGATACGTTATAAATAATTTTAATTTTTTTAGTTTAAGTTACTTTTTCAATACACTTTCGGTTAGTTTCACTTAGTCTTAAATTCTTTTAGTCATCCCATACGTTATAATCAATTTTGATAGATTTGGTTAGTTTGGGTTAGTCCTCCAATCAACTTTCGGTTAG
>MU187888.1:38931-50697 GCA_016904865.1 Pissodes strobi | reverse complement strand
TCAGTCCTTGGCCTGAAAATCAATAAAATTTTAAATCTATTTACCTACGGTGATTTTAAGTATATTTTCTCATTTAAATCTTATTTAAATAGCATTAAACGCGTTTTTTGCTATTTCTTAATTATTGGCCGGGGGACCAAGAACTGGAATATAGATGGCCAAGTTTTTTTTTTAATTGCAGGATTTTTTTATGAAAAAATGGCCAACAAGTACTCTGAGGAACAGATTGATAAAGCTTTAAAAGCCATTGATGACGGGATGCCCATTAGGGAAGCTGCTAGAAAGCTGCAAATACCAAGTGCCACTTTGCAATTCAGGAGAAAAGATAAGTTCAAAAAAACTGGTCATGGTCCTGCACCAGTTTAAACAAAAGATGAAGAAGCCACTCTCGGATTGGATTCTGGACTGCCATAGAAAGGGATTTCCGAGAAGGAAGGAAGATGTTTTATATTATGTTAAACATTTTCTAGACGCGAAGCCAAGGCCAAATCCGTTTACAAACAATTATCCGGACAACGGATGGTATCAGTCATTCCTCAGAAGACATCCAGACCTGGCTTTAAGAACAGGTGATTTTGTTACAAAGTCCAGTTCAAATATTTTCCTTGATGATTTGAAAAAATGGTTCAACGAAATAGAGGAATATTTAAATAAAAAGGGCTATTTCAATATTTTGCAGGATCCGGTCAGAGTGTTTAATGGAGATAAGACAAACTTCTATTTGTGTCCAAAAAATTCCGAAGTACTTGCTCCAAAAGGTTCTCGTAATGTTTATGAGGTGGAGAACACTGCGTCAAAATCCAATTTAACCGTCATGTTCACGTTTTCAGCCACAGGCATGGTAACTCCCCCCATGATAATATATCCTTACAAAAGATTACCAAATTACATAATTCAATCTGTTCCAGAAAAATGGGGAATAGGTGACACAGAAACGGGTTGGATACGAAGTGAAACGTTCTATGTGAATATGTGGCGAATGTCCTGTATCCGTTTTTATTGGAATCAGGCACAACATTTCCAATAATTTTGTTCTTGGATGGACAGAGTTCGCACCTAACTCTACAATTCAGTAATTTATGTGAAAGACTCTAAATAATTCCTATTTGTTTATATTCGAACGCTACTCACATTCTTCAGCCTGCGGATGTTGCTGCTTTCCAACCACTAAAAGCGGGTTGGAAGCGTGCAGTAAGTGACTGGAGAAGAAATAATCCAAAAGAACCAATGACCAAAGAAAAGTTTGCTCCAGTTTTAAAAGCAGCTATTGAAAACTCACATAATCCAGAGGGGATTATTAATGGTTTCAGAGCATGTGGCATTTACCCGTGGAATGTAAATGCCATTGACGTATCCAAGTGCATTGGTAAGCAAACAAATAAAGAAATAGATAACGAAGATATTTAAATCAATATTGAAACTGCCAGGAATACATTATCGTATGAAAAATTTGTAAGTATAATAGGACCGGATAAACTTGAAACCCTAAGTGATTTGGATGCAGAGGCAAAACACGAAGATATATTGCTCAGAAAAATATTAGAGGAATTCGATCCAGTGTTAGAGCCAGTGGGCACTGCAACTAATGACGAGAAAGTTAATATTATTATGGAAGAGAAAGCAAATTCAGGAATTGAAATTGTTGAACCAGAAACGGAACCACTTGTTACATCTTTTGATTTTAGTATCGATACATTTTACGTTGCGGGTACCATAATTGAAGTGTTCATCTATATCCAAGACGGATAACAACTGTACAACTTTAAATATTAAGGATATTTCCATTATTATATGCAAAGAAAGATCAATTTCTACATTTAATAATGAAACGCAAATCCAAACAGAGACAAATAACATAGACACATCCAAAGAAACTAAATCCAAAGATTCATTGAAAGATTTTTTATACTGGCCAGTAACACCTCAAATAAAAGGTAAAAGACAAATCTATAGAGACCCATATGTGTTAACGTCTACCCAATGGCAGAAAATAAAAACAGACAAAGAAGACACAAAAGGCAAAAGGAGACAGAAAAAGTGTTTCCGATGCATTCATGTTTTGTAAGAATATTTTAAATATAGGGGATTTGAAAATGTAGATGCCACGGCCAGATTTAATCTGTTAACTAATAATGTTTTTGATATATTAAATCAAGAAATAAAAATTGTACTGGTTTTAAGGCTCCCTTGAATTAAACTTGAATAGCAAAAATAGATTTACATTTTTAGTAGCGGCAAAAAAATATTTATTAAATTTAAAAACAGTTGATAATGTTCAATTATTATTTGACTCAGGTAGGAAAGTAGGTTTTATTGGTTTATGCTTCTGTATTGAGAGCACAATCAAATTCTTTCAAAATATAGTGGAAACAGAAAAGTCTATTAAAGTTTTATCAATGTACAAAGTCAGTCAGGACCACTTAGAACTGTTTTTTGTAATACATTCGTAATACATTTGATGTACCCTTCCACCGTACAAACTATGGTGCTCAGGCATTTACTGCCCGATCTGCCAGCCTTGCTAATGGTGCTGATAATCTCGACTTTTTCTGTACCCAGAAGCTTTTTCTGAGGCAATTGAGACTGATGCATAATGTGTAGCATTTAATTATATGTCTTTGGCAAGTTGTATAGCTATTATTATTATTTTCATTCCTTAGGCTTGTTTTTCTTTTTAGTTTTAAGTTTTCTATTTTATTTTTTAGTGCTAAATTTATTGTATTAGATCTTTCATTATGTAAATGGCATTGTCCGTCAATAAATAAAATAAAATAAATAAATAATTATCAGGCAATAAGGTGGATTGTCGAATCGAGGTATCGCTGCAAAAGAACGACGGTAGTTGATAAGAAGTAATATTCAAAACCAGCGCTTTGCTTGATATTTCCGTTTTTTCTGACTAGTTTTCAGCCAATTCGATAATTCAAGGTAAGTTTTTAGCTATTCAGGATTATGTTTTGTCACGTTTTATATAGACTTTCGTTCACTTATAACCTTTATATGTATTTAGTAAACATAACCTAAATCGAAATCGTTATTTTTATAGGCATATGTAACGCTGTTCTTTTAAAAGGACGGTAGGTTTATATACTGCTATTTGCTTATTATGCTTTGTTCTTTTTCAGATATTGGACACAACCGTTAACCGTAGCTGAACTACTTGAAGAACTGGAAAATGATGATATTTTGGAAGTTCCAAACAAATCGCTATATTTCCGCCGGAAGACGATAAAGGTGATGAAGATTCGGGAGATGAAAATTTGGTTGACATAACTAATCTGCCTGGATGCCAGTTGAAAGCAGAAGAACAAGTACAAAGGTCACTAGAAGTAGATTTAGAATCTACCTGGGACAGCGATGATGAGAGACCACTCTTTACGTTTGTGGA
This sequence comes from Pissodes strobi, assembly GCA_016904865.1. NCBI lineage: Eukaryota > Metazoa > Arthropoda > Insecta > Coleoptera > Curculionidae > Pissodes > Pissodes strobi. Next base: position 47,309 of record MU187888.1, on the reverse strand, counting down.
ACGGAGGCCAAAGCTCACAAAATTGTTTGACTACAAACCAGGAGATCTGTCTGTTTGGAACCCTGCAAAGTTGGCTCGGAATAACCTTTCTAAGGGCTTCACTATTTCAGCTATTTTTTTTGAAAAAGAGGTTATTGATCTTGTGTTGAATTTCATCAATACTTATGCTCAAAGGATAAATCATCCTGCTGATGTTACCGAAGATGGGTTGTTCTGTTTTATTGGGGTATTGCTTGTGAGCGGATATGTGCCGCAGCCCCGAAAACATATGTTTTGGCAAAACCGAGATGATAGCAATAATAAAATTATAAGCAAGTCCATTTCCCGCGCTAGATTTCAGTTTATTTTAAGCCACATACATTGCTGCGACAATATGCACCTAGATAAGTGAGATAAGTATTCGAAAATGAGATCTCTTTTCAACATTTTGAATCAGAAATTTTTCGAACGTGCACTACCAAAACAGGCTCATAACCTGAATCTACGATTCCTTATTACGGCCATCATGAAGGGAAGCAATTCATCAGAGGAAAGCCTATTAGATGGGGATATAAATTTTGAGTTGGCGCCTTACGTTTGGGCTATATAGTTCACTTTCATCCATATCAAGGCTGCTCTTTAGGCAGACTTCCTGAACAGAACAAGCATATGGGTATTGGTCCTTGTATTGTCTTGCAATACGCCGATATTCTTCAGACATTTTCTTTTGGAGCGTTTCCCCTGAATTTTGATAACTATTTTACTTATATCTCTTTACTCAAAGAATTAAATTTACGGGGCATCAATGCAACGGGAACAATGAGAGAAAATCGCATTCCTCGCTCTCCATTATCCACTTCTAAAGAGGTAAAGATAAAGAAACGGGGGTACTTCGAAAGTATTACAGCTGACAATGAAATTGTAATTTGTAAGTGGAATGTCAACAATGCTATAAATGTGGCGTCAATTAGAGAAATTAGAACTGATAGAAAAGAGTACTATAAAAGAAGATTGGACATTGAAGAAAAGAAGCTTACGGTAGTGGTGTCAAAAAAGTAACTACTCGTTACTTTATATTCGTTACTATCCAATACACGAAGTACCGAATACCAAACCGAGAACTCTATCGTTACTTCGTTCCTTTGAATACAGTGATTACATTACACGGTAGTCGGCACTTACCGGACTCACCGCTATGATCGGGTGGTCGCGGCATATTTTATCGTATTTCGTCTCGTTACTTTGAAATTTTTGCAGTGCTGTACCATTGTTCTAATGAATTTTGGTTATGAAAGGTATGTCGACCAGCGACCTTATCGAATTTATGAGCTAAGGTGACATTATAGACCTTATATTAAATGGACTGCTTAATTTCAGAGAGGAGAAGTCGTCTGAAGGGAAAGAATGTACAAAATATATTATTTTTACATTGTAATTATGACCTCTGAGTACCTGTATTTTTTTATTTTTTTTATATTCTAGATATGTTGTGTTTGTTTAGTTTTCTAGTACTTTAGGATTATTATGAGAATTATTCAAAAGTAAATACACAGATTATAAAGTGTTTATATTATTTACTATGTAATAATGAACATTTTTGCTGTTTGCGTTACATTAATTGTTTTGTTTCCTCGGACCACGTATCTCTGTTATTTCATAATTACGAAAAAAGTTGTTGATGACCCAAATAGCCAAATATATGAAGCAAGTGCCTTAACTTCATACACGTTCGTAATTAAACAGTATTTCACAAGATCACTTAGAATTTTCTTATTAGCCAAAAAAAATTATAATGATGGATCATGATGAAGGTATTGCAGTAAACATTATGATAAACGATAGTAACCATAGATAAATATTAACGGGGAAAGTAACGAAAACGAACCATACAATATCCAAAATATACCTACTAATCGAAATCAAAGTAACGAAGTAACGAACAATTGAAATGATTACTTTATACCAAAGTAACGAAAAGTAACGAGTAGTCAAAAGTAACGAAAATCAACACCACTAGCTTACGGAAGAAAAAATGAGAAATGATTTGTTGGAAAAACATAATGGTCTATTACAAAACTATTTACCGCAGAATAAATACATACCTATTATTGATCTGTATTATCTTAACAACCTTTAAAAGTTTTTGAGTTAGCACTTTGTTTTGTTTTTACTTACCTATTTTGTTTTGTAGAATACATGTTTAGTTTTAATATTTTACTATATTAATTTTGTTTTTAATGTGTTTTTATTTCAGTGTTTTGCACAGAATGTGATTTTTTTTAAATAAATATATTTTTGGAATATTTTCATTTCTGCCTATTTCCTTCCTCAAATTGAAATACGTGTTACCTAATGTTCTTATGAAAACACAATTTTATGAATGGTTGTGCCTAGGGTTGTGCAAACTTGACTTCAACCACGTTCAATTAAAGCCCGACTCATGGCTGAATGTTCCCATTTAAAATATATTGGTCTCAAATTTGATCCCTCAGTCATTAAATCTTTTTTAAATATATATAATATTAAGTACTTTTATGTCTCCTGGCCCCTTCGCCATTTCTCTGTGTTTGATAATATGAATGACAGGTGGCGCGGTACACGCTTTACCCGTAATTCTGTCAGCTGCTAAAACTAGAGATAAGTTGGGTAAGTGTAAGTTAGTAGGTTAGCACGTTGTTAAAGGTTCAACCTTCCTGTTTCTTTGCTTATTATTACCTGTAAGTTTTCCTAATAAAACTACTTTACTGATATTGTAACAAGGAGTTTCAATTAACATGGTAGCAGAGCGTGGTTCCGCGTTTTAAAAGAAGAAAAGTGGTCTTAACGCTACGCTCCCGAATAACACAATTGTGACTTCCTTATTTTCTCGTGATATAAGTATCAAAATGTGATTATAGTGGGTTGAGAACTGTACGGCATGATTGTAAAGCACCCATTTAATAGCTTTGCAGCCGCAAACCAGATGTTTTTCCGATATTGCATTCTTGTTCTAGCCTTGAAAGTGAACGTTTCTTTCCGGCAATGGCTCGAGCCGGTAAGTAATTAATTATTTGTAAATTATGTGGAAATTCTGAGGTGTTTATGTTTTAATTGCTGCAATAAATATTAAATAATTATACTGTATGTGTAGATTACAATTACCTTTGAATTTCTTGCTTCCAAGGACGATTTTGTAACCTACGTCACAATCGTGAGCGACGGGAGTCAACGTGTCCCAAAATATTTTCGATTTGAAAAATGTGTCATTCCTTGATTTTGAATAAAACTAATAATATATTTTAATTACAGGTAGAAGTAATAACCTGGTCGATCTGGACCGTTTAGGAGACGACCAGGGGGAATTACTTCAACTTTTAGACGAGCTGGGGTCAAATTTTGGGTCCGACGGAGACGAAGATGAGCTTGATTTTCCTGAAGAGCTATCGACCGAGAGATTGGATGAAATCGATAATTCTTCAGATTCTGAAGATGCTCTGCCGCTAATACATTTACATTGCAATGGAAGGCTTCAGAAGCAAAGGTTTTCCTGTAAAACAACAATTTACTCCATCAAGTGTAAAAACTCCAAACGAATACTTTGCTAAATATTTGGACGACGATTTTTTTCAGTCAGCTGCAAGTTACACTTCTCAATATTTCTTGCAGACAAGTGCTAAAGAAAACAACTTCACCTCCCAAGAAATAAAGAAATGCTTTGGAATGAATGCTTTGATGGAATGTATTCATCTGCCACGAATACATATTGGAATGACAAATTTAAATTCTCCTTAATTGACGGCGTCATGCCGCGACAAAGATTTTACATGATACGTGTAAATTTACATGTTATAGATTCTCTTAGCGCTCCAGAAAATGAACAAAAAAAGAACAGATTGTGGAAAATACAGCCTGTAATCGATCTTGTCCGAAATCGCTGTAAATTCATTGAGAGAAAAGAGAAGACAGCTTTTTCTATAGATGAACAAATAATTCCGTTCTTAGGTCGATGTCCAATTCGACAAATTGCAAAAAACAAGCCATGACCGGTGGGGCTTAAGAATTTTGTTGTTACTACATCGGATGGACTGATAATGGATTTCGAAATCTGCCAGGGCAATACCACTCCACTAGGAAAAAGGGAGTTGGGATTGGGTGCGTCAGTTGTCTTGCGCTTAGCAGAAACATTACCATAAAACAGCTACTTGTATTTTGACAGATATTTTTCAACTGTTGCTTTGATGGATAAATTGACAACTTTAAAGATAGATGCAACTGCTACTATTATGTCCAACAGAGTGAAAGGTTTTGAATTCAAGAAAGATAATGCTATGAATAGAGGAGAGTCACAAGTGGTCGTCAGAAGTGATGGTAAACTTTGTATTACAAAGTGGAAAGAAAATAAATCTGTGTTAATGAGATCTACAGCTTTTGGAAGAGAACCTAAATCTGAGGTCCAGAGATGAAATGAAATAGAGAAAAACGCACAGGCATATCATGCCCAGCTGTTAAATCATACAGCGAATACATGGGGGGTGTAGATCAAATGATGGAGTACTATCGTTTTTTTTTCGAACCCGTAAGTGGACGGTCAAAGCCCTCTTACATTTATTTGACTTGGCAATAGTAAACAGCTGGATGGAGTATCGAAGAGATTGCCAAAGTCAAAACCTTCGAAGCAAAGAAATTATGGATCTTCTAGAGTTCAGGCTTAGTCTTGGAGAGTATTTGGTTGCAGGTACAAAAAAGCGTGTTTTGGAGGAAACCGAGGAAGCAGAAAATTCAGAGGATGAAAACATCAATCAAGGCAATGAAAGAAAAAAAGAACGTATCGTAACACCTCATGGACAAGTAATAGAGGTAGCTTCCAGGGCAGTCGTTTTCAAGGCAGAAGAGGCAGTTTTCGAGGCAAAGGTAGGGGACATGGAGGTCATGCTCAATACAGCCCGAACAATACTAGTAATGTGTTTATGGTTAATGCAAGCGAAACTGTAAGTAATGAAGTTTACGATGATAGAGTTGTTACTTGAGTGCTTGATAGTGGATATACAGACCACATAATAAATAATGATAAGTATTTTTCTAAGTTTATAACTTTAAAAACTCCAACTTATGTCAAACTTGGAGATGGTCGAACACGTATGTAATTTCTTTGTTTTTGATAAGATTTCAACAGTTACAATTAAAAAAGTTTTCTTTGTAGAACAAATGTGTAATAACCTGTTAAGCTACAATAAAATCACAAAAAATAACCAAATTATATCTGAAGCCCATATTAGTAAAATTTATAACAAAAATAATGAGTTAATTGGAGTTGCAAAAAAAAAACCTAATAATCTGTACTACTTAGAATGTTCCTTAGTCCAGAGTGAAATCAATGCTAATGTAATTACAAAAAACATAAATAAAACTGAAAGTAAAATGTCTCTCGCACAGGACATTAGGGCATATAAACTTTAATCCATTGAGTAAGATTTGTAAAAATAATATGTTGGAAGAACCTGCCTGAGAATCTTGAAAGCAATTTTATGAAATGTGCAATCTGTATTGAAAATAAGATGCATAATTTACCTTTTCAAAATAACAGAACTAAAGCTAAAGACATTCGTGAAATAGTTCATACTGATTTACATGGGCCTCATAGTACTGTTGGGAGTAATGGGGAAAGGTATTTCTTGAATATTGTTGATGATTACAGCAAATTAATTAAAGTGTACTGCATTAAAAGTAAAGACCAAGTTTATGAATGCCTATCAGAGTATATAAATCAGGTAGAAAATGTTTCTAATAAAAGGGTGAAAAGGATTAGGTGTGATAATGGTATATGCTATTAATCCAAAAACATACATAGAGACATTGGCAGAAAGATATAATATAATAAACTGTAATATTTCTCTATCCCAATGGAAGTTAATTTAAAATTACAAAAGACTGATAGTTCAAATGATAGTCTTAAATATAGGAATATTATAGGCGCCCTCCTCTATGTCAGCACTGCTACTAGACCCCATATATCTTTCAGTGTAACTATTTAAGCAGATTCCAAAACTGTTATGTAGAAACTCAGTTTAAATACGCCCTAAGAATTCTTAAATATCTTTATCAAACAAGAGACTTAAATTTAATTTACACAAGAAAGAATGAAACTGTAAACTTCTTGATTGCTTTGTAGACTCAGACTGGGCAGGTGATACAAATGATAGAAAATCTACCACTGGCTATGTTGTTAGATTTTATGAAAATGTTATTTACTGGAAATCTCGTAAACAAAATAGTGTAACTAAGTCATCTACTGTAGCTGAATATGTTGCACTATCAGAAGCTGTTTCTGAAATTCTTCTAATAAGAGAAATCTTAAAAACTTTTGAAGTGAATATAAATAACCGATTCCAAGTCTACGAAGATAACTCTGGTGCTGTAGCAATAACCAAATATGGTAATTATACTAAGAACGCCAAGCATATCGAAATACAATATTATTTTGTGCATGAAAACTATCTAGCAAAGGTTATAGATGTAGTTAAAATTAAAACAGATGAAAATCTGGCAGATATTCTAACAAAGGCACTAAGTCTAGGGAAATTTGCTTATTTTAGAAATATGGTAAACTTAAGATAGAATTTGTAATATTTTTCTTTTATATAAATATGTATTATGTAGAGAGCATAAAAGTAAGGAGGTGTGTTAAATATATATACTATTAAGTACTTTTATGTCTCCTGGTTCCTTCGCCATTTGTCTATGTTTGATAATATGCGCTTTACCCGTAATTCTGCCAGCTGCTAAAAATAGAGATAAGTTGGGTTAGTGTAAGTTAGTGTGTTAGCACGTTGTTAAAGGTTCAACCTTCGTATTTCTTTGTTTGTTATTACCTGTAAGTTTTCCTAATAAAACTACTTTACTGATATTGTAACAAGGGGTTTCAATTAACAAATCTCACAGTTGGTTTAAAATTATGTATATTGACGAATTTTATCTTGCACCAACTGGTGTAATAATGTATTGTTAACTTTAGTTTTGGTGTATACTTATGTTGACTTGTGCAACTACTGTATGTATTTTGGCACCAATAAACCATTTGATTTGATTGTAAATGAAAAAGCCCACTTAGCACAACAGAGACTTAGCATATGTAAATTATGCAATAAAAATAATGTTACATTTCGAGAAGTGTATATGTGTATAATAGGTAGGGATGATAAAAATCTATTTAATATAAAAATGATACTTTTTATTGTATAAAAAGATAGTGTTTGAAAATCATTTTTAAATTACAAACGGCAAATTATTCATAACGTCTTCTCGGACTATCATACCGCCTCGGTCATCCCTATCTGGTTCACCATCCTCATTTAACGCCATGCCATATTGAGGAACTATTGCTTGTTCCTCTGCATCAAAAACAACATCTAGTGATAAATTATGGAGAACAGCACATGCTCTTATAAAATGAAAAATAAATTCAACATTTTTTATTTTGACATGGTAAAGTTGTCTGAACTTTTGTTTCATGATTCCGAAACAGTGTTCAATTATATACTTATTTGTAGCAAGTACATAATTATAGTTTCTTTGACGCCTGGCCAAATGTACATTGTCCTTAAATGCTTATCCTTAAGCAAGGGTAAGCACTGTCACCCAAAATGTATGAAACTCCACATTTGTTGGGCAAGCTGTCATTTAAAAGAGAACTTCTCAATACCCGGCTGTCATGTACCGACCCAGGATATCCCACAAAGATGTCACGAATTCTTCGTTTGTGGTCACACACCACTTGGGCCTTAAACAAAATTTATACATATAAGTATATGAACCTAATTTTTTATGGTAATTGTTGACAAAACGGTTTTTCACTATTTTAGCATTATATTGCAAATTGTTTTCAGGGACACTTTTTATTAATTATTAGGAATATCAATTTACCTGCGCACGGAAAAAAAAATTTTTTTCGTAATAAAAATCAAAATGAATATTATAAAGTGTCTATTTCAGAAATATTTCTCTATAATAGGGTAAACCGTTTTGTCAACTGTTACTTTATTCCTTACAAAAATACTGATTGCAAAAAAATATTAGATTAAAAAAATTACGTACCTATTTGTTTTATAGTAAATAAAACACAATAGTGAAAATTATCACCTGAATGGAATAAAAATGTTTCCGGTTTAAATATGAGTCGGGATCTTCTGCAGGCTTACCTATCCTAACGTGTGTACCATCAATGACACCAATAACACCAGGGAAACCGTCGTTTCGGAAATGAGTTTCAATTTCCACATTCTTCAGATCATCTGGCCATTTTATTATCCCTGGTGATAAATTGCTCAGAAAATATGTTACTCTTCTTATAATTTTGAATAAGGTGTATTTGGTTACATTAAACCTGTCCGACACCTCTCTAAATGAAGTTACCTCGTTTGCAG
>MU187888.1:6393-23014 GCA_016904865.1 Pissodes strobi | reverse complement strand
CTCAGAGCCCCCGGTTCCCGAGTGGACAGCAAAGGCAGGCTCAGGCTCATCAAGCACTCCGATATCAGGCGCCGTTTCATCCGCAATACAAGGGCAAGACCAAAGGACGGGAGACGAACCTAGGAAGAAGAAACCAGTACCAACAGCGCCCTCAATAGAATAGGCGAGTAAACCAGCTGGAAGGCTTCAATTTTATTTGGAAAACTGGCGCCGCTATAAGTATGACAAAAAGGTTTTGTCATATGTAGAGGGCTTATCTCTGCCAATTATAACGCGCCCTCAACAATTTATTTCTCCCAAAAATACGTGCTTTTCTGGAGAGAGAAATTTTTTTGGCTCTATGTAGGACAAATGGAAATTATAACTGAAGTATGGTCATTACCGAGAAACTACTTTCAGACTTTAATTGGTGGCAGGAGAAAGTGCCAGTGGCACAAAACTCAATAAAAATTAACAGTTACGCCTTGGAAATATTTTCTGATGCCTCGAGTACAGGTTGGGGGATACATTGTAATGGCAATAAATCCCGTGGACTTTGGTCAGAATGTGAGCGGCAATATCACATTAATTACTTGGAACTCTTAGCAGCATTTTTTGCTATAAAGTGTTTTGCAAATCACAAGGAAAACTGTAATCTTTTATTAAGAATGGGCAACACTACGGCTATCGCATACATTAATAGAATGGGAACCGTTCAGTTCCCAGATCTGAATGACCTATCCAGGAAAATTTGGAATTGGTGCGAAACAAGAAAGATAATTTTGTTTGCATCCTACATTAAGTCATCGGAAAGCACCATAGCAAATGAACAATCTCGTAAGCTGGATATCCATACAGAATGGGAACTGAATGCTTCATCATTCCAAAAGATTCAGCATAAATTCGGAACACCTGAAGTTGATCTGTTTGCTAGCAGGATCAGTAAAAAATGTGACGTTTTTCTATCATGGCTGAAAGACCCAGACTATTACAAAGTGGATGCCTTCACTATAAATTGGAATCAGTTTTATTTTTACGCGTTTCCCCCTTTTTGCCATATAGAGCAGCTATATCCCAAATTTCAAATCCGGAAATGATTAATGATTTCAGAATTAAAAGGTTTTTTAAAGGTGCATACCAATTACGCCCAAGTAATCCTAAATACGAGGAAATATGGGATCCTACCATCGTAATTTCCCACCTTAAGTCTATGTCCATGGACAACATCTCATAGGAGGATCTCACTCATAAATTGGCGACCTTAATGATCTTGGCTACTGGTCAAAGAGTTCAAACACTATCAGTAATAAAATTTGGAGACATTGCTAAATTCAACACCAAAATCGAGATAAAAATCTCAAAAAGAATAAAAACCTCAGCAAGAAATAAAATACAACCCACTCTTGTATTGCCATTCTTTCAGGATGACCCCTTGGTCTGTGTCGCGCAAACTTTGCTAGACTATCTGGAAAAAACAAAAACATTACGTGGCCAAGAAACTAATCTTTTTATAACAACAACCAAACCGTATAGGGCCGCAACTTCACAAACGATATCTCGTTGGATAAAAGGGATCTTAAAAAAGAGTGGTGTTGATACTTCAAAGTACACAGCGCATAGCACTAGGCACGCATCTACATCGGCTGCAGCCAGAAAGGGTGTTAATATTGATACAATCTGCAAAGCAACCGGGTGGTGGCAATGCTCGTCCACGTTCCCCATATTTTACAACAGATCTCTCATTTCTGATGGCAGTTGCTTTGCAAAAGCAATCTTGTCAGTATCACAAAATCATGACTAAGTTAAGATATTAATGTGCTGAAAATATCAATGAATTCACTTAGTTAGTTATTGCAGATTTAACTTACGATAAAAGGGTTAATACGTACCCTGTTTTCTGTTATGTATGTAATAAGTTTTTGTTACTTTGTTACCCTGTTTGTAGTTTTATAATATGTTTGGCTATACTTAATAATTACATGTAAGGATTTTTTATTATTTTTTTTTTGCCGTTTTCCTTTTCTTAATACAACTGTAAGTTGCCAAGTTGTAATATAACTATATACTCTCATATTGTTCCATCTTACTTTAAACATCTACACTCTTCTATTTATGAGAAGAGGCGAAATATAATCGGAAGATTAAACGAACTTACCTGAGTGAGGTTTAATCTTGATTATATGAAGCCTCGTCGAAATAAATAGAACCCACCCAATATCGTCGATACAATTATTACCCTTCGAAGATGCAACAAAAGCTCTGAAGAAGACTGACTGTTGGGAACCGGGAACTATGAGACTAAGGGGCGAGGAGCAAGGGGGAAATTTTGATGCTTTAAAATGCGTGACCGTCTATCACGAAAAGAGAGGTACTGCACTATCTTCTATTTATTTCGACGTGGCTTCATATAATCAAGCACTCAGGTAAGTTCGTTTAATTTTCCGATTAAATGTGAGTTACACACACTATTTTTTTTTTAATAATAAAAAATAATCTTTAATTTTTAAAGATTACGACGTAAATTAACTATGAACATGAACTGTCAAAATTGGTAAATTTTAAATCTGTTATGATAATAGCTGTCTTTGATATTATTTACCGAATATGACTGTAATGTTGAATTTTGATTGGTTATAACCCAGATTACTAACGAAACGTCAGTATCGTAATGAGCTTCATTATGTTACTGTTAGTAAGTGTCTAATGAATTAATTAAAGTATAGGAGTAGAAAAAGTAATTTCTTTTACTACCGTGCGTAAAATACTCACTTTACGCACTCTCTAAGATTTGTAAAATATACCTTTTTGTATGCAGTGCGTAAAATAAATTACTTTACGTAAAATAAATCTGACGTGTTTTTTCGACAGTTAGTGCGGTGAGTAAAATAATTTATTTTACACACTAGTGCCTAAAGTAGTTTTTTTACGCATTAGAGCGTAAAGTAATTTAATAATATTTAAATTTTTTCATATTTTTCGGTAGTAGTAAAAATTTTGTTTGCTACTCATGTGTAAAGTAACCTTTTTTATTCATGTGATTGTCGTATTCGCCTACGGTTCATGCGACAATATTCCCATTCATAAAAAAGGGGTCACTTTACACACTTGTTGCAAAAAATAACTATTCTATAATTGCAATTGTAAAAAAATACCTAATAATGGCTAGCATCAATTTATAACAGATTTGTCTACAAGATTGTTCTTAAATATTTGTACGCCAAACTGCTATAATCAATCAACCAAAATGTTCTACAAATATTATAGTAATACAAATATAAAAGTAGAGCAGTTTTCTACATAATATTGTTATGTGAGGGCTGATGGTACGTTACTGCCTTTTGTAGTATTACTCACCACAAATTTATTGTAGTGTTTATAAGAAAATGTTAGAAAAATTTCATATGGGTACTGCAAAAATGTAGTATTTTTTGTATTGTTTGTAATATTGTAATTAAAGTCCGATTCATATTATAGGTCAAGTCACGGTCTGGTCACAATTAGATCAAAATATCGTAGGAGAGAAATAGCGGGTTCACTTGATTGACTCGTGATCTGATCTTGCCATATAACGTGAATAGTGTAATTTATTTTATAAGCCATAATAGTTGATGTGACTACGACCGAACCGTGATATTTTAAATGGTAACAAATATCGCCGTTGTAAGATTTTTCTACATTTACGTAGACTTTTAAATAAAGCAAAAGCATTTATTTAATATTATTATCGAATCTCATGATATGTGCACAGGTTTTCACGATTTTTTTGAGCTTTGGTAAGATATAAGAGTTTTAGATTGCAAATTAAATCAACTAAAGAATTATGCTGACAGAGATGTGACAATGTAATGAAAAATAGAAATCAATGCATTGTTTCGTACATGTTGAACGATTGTAATTTTATTAGATCGGCACTGCGACGGGCGATGGCGCTGTATGCTGTGGCGCAGGGCGAGCGCTCAATGATATTTTTTCGGTATTTTTTAGCATTCGCGTCTGTCTGAATTGTCGAATCGTTATAGTGATGATCATTATAGTGATACTGACAACGAAGCCTCCACCTCCAAAACAAATCCTATCGGAAAATGTCATAATTTTGAAATTACTCCAGAAGTAGTCAAGCAAATGAATAGCAAATACTTTAAAAATCCCCCAGAATCTTCATCTTCTGATGACAAATAAAAAGTTAAGTAGGTTGTTAGTCTTTATTTTTCCGACCTAAAACTGTTTAATGTACGTTATAAATACTTTTTGAGAATGTATTTTTTTTCTGTTTATTCTTATGTTGTTAGGTATACAGTATACTTACATCATACATACTTATTATATAATTATTATTACCATATTTATAATAATAAGAAAATAAAATTGGTTCAAATTTGTTTTGATTTTTTGATGACCAATCTTGATCTTACGAATTCCTGTTAAAACAATCTAGCACCCCTGGTCTCGTTTCCGTTCGTCGGCGTCGCATCTAATTACGCGATACGCGTTTCTGATCGCTTGTGGATGCCGATGTATGCACGCATGCAGTTATGTCTGAGTGTCATCAGGTGGTCGTAATAAAATAACACAAAAGTAATAATCTATTTGTGTATCTACTTTTTAGTGTTGTCAGTAGAAATATTATTTAGGTAAGTAAGTAGGTAATATACAGGGTACAGGGTTGTCCAATAGTAAGGAAACAAACATCCAATTATCTCAAAAACGGCAGGTGCAATTTTACCTGAATTTCATATCTAAGAGTGATTCGATACGCTGTATTTAAAAATGGTGTCGCCTATGTTCTATTCCTCGTATCAACTTTGGTACAGGGACATTTTTTATTACAGAAAAATAAATAAGGCGACTTCAACAGACTTCTATCTTCAGTTATATCGGAAACAAAAAAAAGTAAGTCGGGTGGTATCAACGAAGGTAAACTTCCAGAACCAACAACAAATGATCCACCTTCTCCACCTTCTTGTAGTTCGGCCTTGAATATAGATTCACCTAAATTGACAGAAGCTGAGCTTGAGCCCTCATTAGAGATAAACGAATTTAATTTACTCGATATTGGACATTTTATAGACAAAGTTTATTCAGATGATTTTTTAAAGTTGGGCGTTTTAACGATCTGTTGAACTCTATCAGAAAACTATGTATTTCCTTTGTCTGAAAAGAGACACCTATCTTTTCAAAGAAATTGGTTAAAACTGTATCGCTGGTTGGCATATTCTGAAAAAGTAGAAGGTGCTTTATGTAAAGTTTATGTTTTATTTAGTCAACGCGTGGGTGAAAAAGGCAGGCAGGATCTGGAATCTTTAGTAGTAAAACCGTTTTCTAAGTGAAAAAAAAGTGAAGATCTGTGAGGTACATCAAAAAAAGATTACCACAAAAACGCAGTACTTAAGGCAGAAAAAAAAGACCACAGATGTCGTCAGCATGCTGGCCTCAATGCGGGAACAACAAGTAAAAGAAAATCGTGAAACACTTAAACCAATTGTGAAGACAATTTTGTTGTGTGGATGACTAGAATTGGCTTTAACCCGTCTACAGTAATCTCGTGGTTCTAGGAGTATATACACAAGTCCAACCATTCAAAATGATCTGATTGAAATATGTGGTCTTAGTTCAACAGGAAATCTTATCATGAGTAAAAATGGCAAGGTATTTTTCAATTTTAATCGATGAAACTCAAGATATATCTAGAAAGCAACGGCTTGTATTGTGCGTTAGATGGTTAGGAAAGATTTTTTATGTTTTATCATAGTTAATGATGTAACAGCATTAGGTTTAACCAATACCATTTTGTCAATTTTAAAAAAGTTTGATTTCGATTTAGGCTGTCTTGTAGGTAAATGACATGGTGCTGCTGTCATGAGTGGTCAATGCAAAGGCGTACGAAGTCTCATTTACGAAAAGTATCCGTGAGCAAAATTTGTATATTGCAGCGCTTATACTTTAAATTTAGTCATTGAACATTCATGTGAAAATCCGATGGTTAGAAATTGTATAGGAACCGTCAAATCCAGTATAATTCTTTTATAGAATGTCATCATTGCGAACTGGTGTATTAGACGGAATTATAAAAAATAAAAGTGGCAGTAACCGCCACAAAACAGTACTCGGTCTGTGCGGGACATGCTGGACAGAAAAGGATGAATCGGTTGCTTGATTTGTAGAACTCTATGAATACATAGTTGAAGCTCTTGAGATTCTGCAAGAGAACACTAATAGAGAGACTGCAGTTAAGGATTTACAACTAGCTTCCGTCATTATAAAAACAGAATTTATTATCACTCTTTTAACACTAAATATCGTATTTTGCTACACATCTAACTTAACAAAAACTCTTCAGAAAGTTAATTTAGATTTGGTAGCATGTGTCGAATACGTCGACTTATTAGTACAGTCGATCCAATCATCTAGGGACACATGTGACCAATCCTTTAATAATATCTATAAAGAAGCAGAAAAGCTTGTTTTAAATATGGGTGGCGAGATTAAAAAACACAGAATTGTGTCGCCAAACTCAGCGTGTATACGTTCCGGCTGAAGATACTGAGCAATACTACCTTAGAAATCTGTACATTCCATTCATTGATCATATCATAGTTGAATTAAAAGATCGTTTTGCTAAGCATCACAAATTAATTTCCCACTTTAAGTTATTGGCGACTTTGCCTTGCTCTACGGCAACACCAGAACGAACATTTTCGACGTTAAGACGTTTAAAATCTTGGCTAAGGAATTCAATGATAAATGAGACATTAAACGGATTAGCGCTAATGTCGGTGCATAGAGAAATTCATGTAAGTTCTGAACAAGTAACAAATACAAGCAAACTCTTTTGCATAGCGGGCTTATGCAAAGATTTGTGTATCAATGCATCAAATCGACGCATCAACGAATAGTGAGTAGTGAGAAACGGGCTTAAGTTAAATCCTATATTTAAACGTGTTAGACTGATATAAAATAAATAAAATATTGCAAAATTAAGAGATTATTTCTTCTGACCTCTGATCTACTATCTAAAGAAATTATGCCGCCAAAACTTTTGCGGGTTCATTTTGTTAACTTGTTCTTAACGGTGAATTCATGACAAACGTTGGGCGTGGCTCCAGCGGTCCTGCGGGACTTTTAACTTAATTCGCTACAAGTTTTCTTCCTACCTAATCTAACCCCCCCCCCCCCCCTTCCATGGAAACGCCTAGCTACGGCCCTGAACATAGCAAACACAGATTTAAGATACTAGATTAAGCAAACTACTTTTCATAAAATAAAAAATCAGCAATATATTGATGTTGAAATTTCATAATTTGTAATTAAGTTTCGCATAATAGTTTTGAACAGTTAGGCTAGGTTTGACTATTATTTAGTGAACAATGTTAATAATCAATACAAGAAAATGCTCTAACTGAGCCGAAAAGTGTGAAAGTTTAAATAAAGACAATTCAGAGAAAGAAAACATGATTTATTCAAGACATATCCAGCTTTGACAAGATAAAGTCCTAGATGTACGAGGATACTGTAAATCTGATTTTCAAGTTAAAGAATTAGCAATATACTAAAACGTGGATTTTTAAACCAAAAATATTATAGTGAGACTTGAGCGATTCTCAAAGGAAAACTGCAGAATATGAATTTTTGAATATTCATGGTATTCAATATAAAGCAGGAGCTATAGACTACATTCAGCTTAATCAGATTATGCATCGAGAGCTTAAAGATATTATATACTATTTTATCACCATAGTCATAGCGTCTTAGCAGACATGTTGTGAACTTTGTTGGAAACTATCCAACAATCTCTGTCTCTATTTCGAAGGAAATACTTTACGTAGTTAGGTTGGCAATACTGCAGAATTGCCGCCCTGCATATGTTTCCTCTGAAGTAAATAGGGAGAGGGAGAAGCGTTCGTTGCTTCCCTTTTGTAACGCGTGTGTGATTATTTATTCCTACTAATCTTTACAATTATCAAAATTGATATCTAGCACTGCCCTCGAGGCATCTAAAGCAACCTCTGGCGACTAGCCATCCTGCCTCAAACATATGTACAGGGTCTTTCCTTATATTTAGACAGCGCCTACTGGGCTTATTATAAAAGATAGAAGAAAAGTTTAAATACAAAAGTTGTAGGATTTATCCTAAATCGCCAAAAAATGTTAGGTACAAAAACAAATGAATATCGCAAAGTAAGTAAAAAATACTAACTTGGTAATTTTTTAATGGAACACCCTGTATATTTTTACATATTTGGATTGCTCGAAAAAGTCTAGACATATTTCATGAATAATGTCCTATACCTATCTCTAACGGTTTTTGAAATATTAACAGTTGAAAATCGACCATTTACCAAGTTTGACAGCTTATAAAATCTAAACGGCTAAAGATAAAACGGTTTGCACTGTCCTATATTGGTTTTTCATAAGCGATCGTGTGACACTAACTTCAGATTTAACCAGAGGTTAAAAAATCCCGGATAAATTTAACCTCTGGTTAAATAAAAAGTTAGTGTCATACGATAGCTTATGAAAAACCAATATAGGAAAGTGCATACCGTTTTGTTCCATCTTTAGCCGTTTAGATTTTACAAGCTGTCAAGCTCGGGAAATGGTCGATTTTCAACTGTCAATATTTCAAAAACCGTTAAAGATAGGTATAGGACATTATTCATGAAATATGTCTAGACTTTTTCGCACAATCCAAATATGAAATAATGTACAGGGTGCTCCATTAAAAAATTACCAAGTTAGCATTTTTTACTTACTTTGCGATATTCATTTGTTTTTTTACCTAACATTTTTTGGCGATTTAGGATAAATCCTACAACTTTTGTATTTAAAGTTTTCTTCTATCTTTTATAATAAGCCCAGTAGGCGCTGTCTAAATATAAGGAAATACCCTGTATAAGTTTGTAAATATAATTACTAGTGTTTAGTGTAAAAATAATTCTTGTGTTTGTCTCCCAAACTTTCTTCTCTCCAGCAATCTTTTCATACAGTCCACTTTAATATAACGTCCTTATGTGGTTTCTCACATAATTTTGGTCCTTCCAGCCGGATCTAATGTAGTTTGGGAAGACTCAGAAAAAAAGTGCGGTAAAAGTGGAAATGGGAAAGATGTGCCTTTTTTGTGTTCATGAAAACCCATCTGGCACCACGCAGTAAGTTTTTAATGCGAATCCAATTTCCAAACACAGAGTTTTTGATAGTTATAGTGCATGTCAGCATTTCCAGTCAAACATCGATCTGGAAATAAAAAATCCCGCCCAAATTGCCATTCCTGGTGGCCATATAATTTCCCGCATTTGTCCATGTCCATGTATCCACAGCCCTAGATAAAGAAGATGAAACTAAAAAATTCGTTTCCTGTTTTATCGGCAGTTTGTTCAAACAGTAGCGAATCCTGTGAAGGAGTCGGAGTACTCCAGTACAATTTTCAATTATTCTGCACCGATCGATGCTCCGGTCGAACCGAGTGTTAAAGCTACGGATAACGTGTCTTTGGACACGGCCTCTCTTCATCTGACTTAACCTAAATATAAAGTGAAAGTATTTAAAACCTAATGTTTTGATGTTTCGCAAAATTTTCTGCTTAACTTTATAAGTTAAGTGTTTTTATTTCTGAGAATGTTTCTTGGATTTGGTCAATTGTACAAATTGTGTGTATTAGATAAGTTATTATTTTTGTAATCCTGTTGGATCCATTTTGTAAAATAGTTCTAAATAATGTGTTAGTTAATAGCAAAAACATGTCTGCTAAAAAGCAAATTGAAAAACTAATATCAAAGAAAAAGCAAACAATTGATTGCATGTACAGAATAAGGCGGTACATTTCTGATCATAAAGCTGATCTGATTGATGAATATAACATTGATGAATTTTTAGTACGTAAGGAAACTTTACAGTATACATTTCAAAAACTTCAAGAGTATCAGATTGAAATTTTATGTCTAGATAAAGACTATGATGATTCAATTGAAGACATTGAGACATTGTGTTACAATGTAATTGTAAGTATTAATGAGTGTTTACCTAAACCTAATACAAGTAATCTAGTAGTTTATCCTAATAATGTACAATCTCCTCAAACTCAAAGCAATGATTTGGTTTCTACTGCCAAATTACGACCAATCGAAATACCGACCTTTGATGGAAAGAACTTAATTCATTTTAAATCTTTTATAGATATATTTACAGCTGTGGTTGACAAAAATCAACAACTGAAAGATGTTGAGAAGCTATTTTATTTAAAAAATTATTTGAAAGGTGAAGCTTTAAATTTAATTGATAACTTACCGCTAATAAATTCTTCCTATCAAGAGGCACTGAAACTTTTAGTTAACAGATTTAATAATGAAACGATGATTGTTTATTCTCACATCTTTTCAATTTTGGATATTCCGATCATTCAAAAGGGGACTTCGCATGCGCTTAGACATTTTGTAAGTTGTGTAAAGCAGCAAGTCGGAGCTCTTAAAAACCTAAAACAACCTGTTGATGGCTGGGACACCATGCTTGTTTGTATTTTAACCAGGAAAGTGGACCAGTTCACCAACAGAGCGTACCAAATTGCTCGGGACACTTCCAAATTGCCTACTTTAAATGAATTCTTAATTTATTTAGAAAATAGAGCTACTGCTTTAGTGTGCCATTGTTGATACTATCACAGGTAATTTGCCTAGCTTTAATGTTGACATTTCTGGTTTAAACATTCCTGAAAATATTGAGCTGTCAGATGATAGTTTCAATTGCTCAGGTCCAATTAACTTTTTATTGGGTGCAAATATAGCGTTTGAAATCTTTCTTTCTAAGAAGTTTGAGCGTAATAATATATATTTTCAAAACACTTTGTTTGGATATATAGTAAGTGGGTCTATTCCCGCTAATATTTTTTGCAATTTTGTTGCACTTAATGCTACGTACTCTGATGTTGACAAAACTATATCTCAGTTTTTGGAAGTTGAGAAAGTTCCTGAAATATTTCGAGAATTTTCCACTGAACAGCAGGCGCGTGAATCGTCTTTTCAGGATTCCCTAGAGATTATCAACAATCAATACCAAGTGAAATTGCCATTAAAGCAAGTTGATTTAAACTTGGGCGACTCATTTTCTGTAGCCATAAAACGGTTTGAAAACCTTGAAAAGCGATTTAAAAAAAATCCTGATCTTTTTCTACAGTATAAAGACTTCATTGATGATTATTTAAATTTAAAGCATGCTAAAGTTGTAAGTTACAATGCAAATGAATTAAATGATGGTTCGGTATACTTTATGGCTCACCACCTTGTCATAAGGGAAGAAAAAAAACCACGAAACTCAGAGTTGTCTTTGATGGTAGCATGAAAACTAAGGACAAAAAATGTATCAATGACTGTTTGTACAATGGGGCAGTAGTTCAAAATGAGCCTTTTGATATTCTTGTGCATTTCAGACACCTATAAATATGTAGTTTTAACTGATATACGACAAATATATCGTATGATTTTAATTCCCCAGATCATAGAAGGTTGCCAAACATTTTGTGGAGAGATCCTCACGGTGCTTTGCAATACATTCAATTACAAACAGTAACTTATGGCTTAAAAAGTTCGTCTTTTTTGGCAACAAGGTGCTTGGTAGATCTCGCTCAAACGGAAGGTGATAAGTTTCCTCTTGCAGCTAGGGCCTTACTAAATAATACTTATGTAGACGATATTTTGTCAGGTTCTGACACAATAGAGGGATCCATACAACTCAAAAACGAATTAATTTCCTTATTAAGTTTAAGATCTTTTTCTTTGCATAAGTGGTGCACTAACGAGCCCAAAATTTTAATCGATATTTCCAAAGAAAAACAAAACTTTGATATCTATATCAATAAAAATAATTTTACCACAAAAACTTTAGGTCTTTCTTATGATACCAAGAGTGACAATTTTAAATTATCAACTCCGAACATTTTTGATACCAATGTATGCATAACAAAAAGGCAAGTTTTAAGCGTAATCTCAAAATTTTATGACCCTCTAGACTTGCAGGTCCAATTTTGGTGGCGCTAAAGTTATTATACAAAAAATTTGGATCAGTAAACTCAATTGGGATGAAATCTTGCCAGATGAATTATTAGAAGTATGGAAGAGTTTTATAAAGAATTTTATTAACATGCCAACTTTGGAAATTCCTCGAAATTTATTTTTTACTAGTACAATTAGAATAGAACTTATAGGGTTTTGTGACGCATCTGTTATAGCATATGATGCAGCGCTTTATGTTAGAGCAGTTTTTACTCATATAGTCCATGTAAATGTAATTTGTTCAAAGTCTAGGATAGTTCCTTTAAATAAAAAATTAACCATTCCTAGGTTAGAATTAAATGGCGCCTTGCTTTTGGCAGGGTTGGCAGAGAAAGTGTTTACTTTATTACAATCAAAAATTGAAAAAGTGTTTCTTTACTGTGACTCATCCATTGTGTTAGCTTGGCTAAAATCAGACCCTTTAAGATTAAATCCTTATGTGGCCAATAGAGTCATGAAAATTACAAATTCAACTTCAAATTTTAAATGGCTATACATTAATACCAAAGAAAACCCAGCTGATTGCTTATCACGAGGTCTCGAGCCTCAAGAGATACATTTAAATCATCTGTGGTTTCACGGGCCAACTATGCTTTTAGATCCAAATTTTTACCATTACGAGGTTCCTTTTGAAAGTCCAGATATTATACCAGAAGAAAGCTATAAAATTATACAGCTCATAAAAGTAGAACCAAATTCATTTTTTAAAAATTTTTCTACAATCACCAGACTTCAAAGAGTAGTTGCGTGCATGTTTAGATTTGCTCATAATTGTAGAAAATGAGTTACTGGTAAATGCAAAGGGAATTTGAAGCTTTCAGAATTAGAAGACGCGCTCAGAATTATTATAAAATGTGAGCAAAACTTTTATTTTTATGATGACATTAAATCCTTACTCTCTAAATCGCCTTTAAAATCTTCATTAAATTCTCTATATCCATTCTTAGATGGTAATGGACTATTGCGAGTAGGAGGGAGGTTACAGAATTCAAATATTCCATATAATCAGAAACATCCAGTAATTTTGGCAAAAGAAAGCTATATCACTGAATTAATAATATTTAGAGAACATTTGGCTCTATTGCATGCTGGACCAAGACAAGTCTTGAGTTCATTAAACCTTAATTATTGGATAGTTAATGGAATTAGAGTAGTTAAAAAGCAGATTCACAACTGCGTTCTTTGCTTTAAATATAAGGCAAAATGTACCTCTCAACTAATGGGTTCCTTACCAGAAAAAAGAGTTCGTTCAGCTAGAGTTTTCCAAAATGTTGGAATAGATTTTTGTGGTCCATTCCTAACAAAGCAGTCTCGTATTCGTAAGTCTGTAAGTTCCAAGGCCTATATAGCACTTTTTGTATGTTTTTCGGTCAAAGCAATCCATATGGAACTGCTTTCAGATTTAACTGATAATTTTTTGGCTGCATTCAAGCGCTTTATTTCCCGGAGGGGGAAGCCCGCAAATGTTTTCTGCGACAATGGTGCAACATTTAAGGGAGCTGCTAATAGAATTGGGAATTTTTGCAAAGATTCAGAAAAAACTGAGAATTCTTGTCTTAATGAAAAAATCAAATTTAATTTTATTCCAAGTTATTCTCCAGTTTTCGATGGTTTATTGGAAGCTGATGTTAAAAGTGCAAAATTCCACATCAAGCGAATAATGGGTACTAATGAACTTACGTATGAACAGTTAAACACGCTAATTATTCAAGTAGAAGGAATTTTGAATTCCCGACCACTTGTAGTATTGTCTTAAGATCCGTCAGATCTAGATTATTTAAGCCCAGGTCATTTTCTAATAGGGGCACCCATTACAAGCTTTCCAGAACCTGATTTAACTGAAATTCCTCAAAACCGACTCAAATTTTGGAGACTGTGTGTTCAAATGCAGCAGCATTTTTGGAAAAAGTGGTACCATAATTATTTAACGCAGCTTCAAAATAGACCAAAATGGTGTAACGAAATGCCTAATCTTAGGGAAGGCATGTTAGTTATTTTAAAGGAGGATAATGTCGCCTCTTTTAAGTGACCAATGGCTCGTATCACTAAAGTTATACCTGGAAAGGTAAGGGTTGTAGAAGTAAAAACCCAAAAAGGTATTTATTTAAGATCTGAAGCTAAGATTGCGGTCTTGCCAATTGATGATAATTTGTAAACTTGTTTAACAATATAAAACAGTATAAATGTTATATTATTTATAATATATTATAAATTAGTTGTTATTAAGTATAATCTGTTCAGTTCTTTGGTATGGTAAAATTAATTAGTATTAACTTAGGGTTTGTACAGAACATGTAATACTATTTGTTAATGTAAGACATATTTAGTTAACCCTACAGTGGTCGCTAGCGGACTGTAGCTCCGCAGCTTTAATTATTTTACGATTGCGCATCTATTCGGACTCCCGCCACTCTCATGCTCCCGGTACTTTTCGACGATACCGTCCTAAAGAATCAGTGATAAGGTGCGTACAGACCTGACGAGACGCGCGCGCGACACGCACGCGACGCGCCGACCGCGCGCCTGCTACGCGAACGCGACGCGCACGGTTCTCTCGCGCGCCTGCTGTGAGCCATGTAGAGAGACGCGCGCGCCACGCGACTAAGTTCTATTGCACTTCTTCACTGATTCTGGCGCGATTGCTACGCTCCTACTACTACCCGTCCACACTGCGCCTCGCTCTTTCTTTGATCTGCCGTCGAAAAACCGACAGCAGACGGGTAGCGACGCGCCTCGGACAGGCGGCGCTAGCGCCGCGCACACGCCCCGTCCACACTTAGGGATTTTGGACTGTCGCGTGCGTGTCGCGCGCGCGTCGCGTCAGGTCTGTACGCACCTTTAGTGAAGTGCTCGATAGGTGAACATTATTTTGAGTAATTTCATTTTGCGGAGTAACATTCCGCAGCGACTACTGGTGTTACAAAAAAAATCTTCTTGTTTTCTGGACTTGGAGGTAAGTTTTTCATTTCTTATTATAAGTATTTGTATTTTATAATAAACTGTAGTATATTTGTAAAGTGACTATATACGTTTGAATCTATTTCCACGTGTTTTTAAATATTGTTTTGTCTCTGGAGTTAATACAAATCGAAAATTACCGCCATGTAATAAAGTTCTTTTATATTTTAGGTCACAAAATGTGGTCATATGAAAAAAGTAAAGAGCGTCTCCAGGGTTTGATGGAAGAATGCCTAAGAACTGATGATAACCCAACTGAAGTTTATTTTGAGGACGAGGAAGATGAAACTGAGGAAGACCATGGACCACTGAAATTTTAGATACAGATACGGAACAAGAAATATCTGATGAGGAACCCGAAAATATTGAAGACACTATCCCTGGTCCATATTTTCTGGGAAAAGATAAAACAACGAAATGGGGAAAACAAGTACCACCTAAAAATGTAAGGTCTCGAGCGGAGAACTTAGTAACACATTTTCCAGGTCCGAAATCAGCGACGAGAAATTTGAAAACGTTCTTAGAAATTTGGAGCTACTTTTTCCGTGATGAAATGTCAATTGTGCAAAATACGAATAAAAAAATTGATTCGACTAAAAACAATTATTCTCGTGAACGAGATGCAACTCCCACCACTATAATCGAATTAAAGGCTCTCCTAGGGCTTATGTACTTAGCTGGAGTTAGAAAATGTGCTAGGGCAAATGCTGAAGAATTATGGAAAACCGATGGCACCGGCATAGAATTGTTTAGACTTACCATGTCGTGTTCTAGATTCAGATTTCTAGTAAGGCATTTGAGATTCGATGATGGTGATTCACGTGAGCAACGAAAATCTACTGACAATCTAGCAGCAATAAGAAGCGTATTTGATTTATTCGTAGGAAAGTGTAAGACTGCATATACTACATTTGAGTATGTGACGATTGACGAAAAACTGGAGGCATTTAGAGGACGTTGTAGGTGGCGCCAATACATTCCAAGCATGCCAAATAAATATGGTTTGAAAGTATTTGCACTTTGCGATTCAAAAACCTATTATAGTCTAAATCTAGAAGTATATGTCGGAAAGCAACCAGCAGGGCCATACGAAGTAAGCAATTCTCCTGGGGCTGTAGTAGAAAGACTGTCCGAACCAATTAGAGGGACTGGAAGAAATATTACAGTGGACAACTGGTTTACAAACATGGAGCTGATTGCTAATTTGAAACAAAATTTTAAACTCACGTTATTAGGAACAATACGTAAAAATAAAAGAGAGCGTCCACCCGACTTTGCAAACCCAACAAAACGCACTGAAAAACATCAATGTTTGCATTTCATCAAAATTGTATTTTAGTTTCATATATTCCGAAACCAAAAAAAAAATGTGTTACTAGTTTCCAGCATGCATAGAGATGATGATTTAGATGAAAATACCAACAAACAACAAATTATAATGTTATATAATCAGACAAAAAGGGGGGTTGATATACCAACGACGATAAAAATTCGCATTCGCGAGCTTCTTGGATTGGAGAAACCCCCAGTGCCTGAAGCAGCTGAGGAACGCCGAGGGTGATGTGGAATTTGTGACAGAAAGAAAAATAGGCCGACGCGATATTATTGTAGAAACTGTAACAAATTCTTATGTTTAGAACATTCAG